>JAAGNO010010628.1:173800-192443 GCA_033439905.1 Ceryle rudis
GCACATCCTATGATTTTTCTCATTATAAAAGATGATTACATGATACTACAACTGAGAAGTGTTTGGTGGAGATGCTGATAGCTATATTTGTCTATTTAGCTCTTATTGTTCAAGCAAGATTTTCTGCGGGTTTTCCTTTTGCTCTAGGTTTAACAACAGTTCTCCAAACAGAATGAATTGGGCCAGTTCAGTTACTTTGAACTCAACAGAATATTCTGCTAAAAACTAAACATAACAAAACAAAATAAATAAAATATCTATCTTCCTGAAGAATTCAGAGCTATAAATTTACTTTTTAAGAAAATTTCTCATTGGTGATAATAAAGTTTTCTGGTAACATAAAACGCAAGCACTTAATGGTGGTGGAATAAACTGTGGTAATCTATATATTTACCCCCCTGTATTGCTCCTAATGAAAGCAGCAGAGGTTTATGCAGTGTGATTTTACTACAGCTACCCAAGGCCAGGGAGCTGTGGCACTGTGCATAATGCCAGCTTCAGACAGCAGTTACCATACATAGACCCTGAACAACTTTTCTTTAGGAAAGCCTGTTTGTCATTACACTTCTTTCCTACCCTAGCCAGTTTCTTGGCTTTCCACCTTTTGCAGTGCCTTCACAAAACTACTGGGATTCATTTGTATCTGCATTTGTATTTATTAATACAGTTAATATCTGTATTAGTTGAAGAAAAATTAATAAAAATGTGTCCAAACAGCTATAGTAAAGTATCGTGAAGAACACTTTTTTTTTTGGTCACCTTCCAAATACAAGATAACCTCTTAAAATAAGATTCTAGTACCTGCCATGCTACAATTTTAAAGGCTGCAATGCTTGAGCTTTGCTTGAGCTTTATACAATTTCTCTTTCAATGCCATTCAGTATCATTCGAGGGAAGAATTCCACAAAATAATGACAGTATTCCATACATAAGTTTCTTCCCATTGTTTAATGTTATCAATACTAATTTCAATCACTGTACGTACGAGAACAGTCCCTTCTCTTCCTTAATATTCTTCAATTATTTATAGCCAGCTGCTTCCTTCTCAGTCTACATGTACCTAAGCTGTATATATTAAGTCCTGCTACTTATTCCTGACAAATTGGTCCCAGCATCCTCTCCAATTTGTATACAAGAATGCATGTCGTTATTGTCCTGGCACTGAGATGTCTGAAAGCGTTTGGGTAAGATATACAAGGTGATCCTGAATACTGTTTACAACTACACTTCATTCCTGGGTAGGTCAGAGATGTTATTGGCAGTTATTAACAGGATTTTTTTAATACTTTCTAAAAGCTTCAATTACATACATCTTGTGCTAACAACTTGCAGGTATTTTGGAACTTGCTATGTTCCCAGAAGTTGATTTGCTATTTGCTCATTCATTAGCAGTAGCAGCACTGTATTTAAAAGAACCTGTTGATAAATTGTGTGTCTCCAACTTTCAAATTTAGGACTAAAAAACCATTGACTCTTTTGGAGAAACACAAAATAATAGAGGGGTTGTCTACATATCTGCTATTACAAACAAGCCTTTTTCCAACACTGGATACTTCCAGGAATTTCCTTCAAGACAGCTATTGTTGTATATAAAAAGCCATACCTATTGCCAAAATACATGTTTTTAACAGGGCAAAGTGCATTTCCATCAGTCAGATGACAACCAAGTCTATGACTGATTATGAAGACATTTCATCATTTAACCCTATAAGTCTTTGATAATTGCCAATTTTGAAAGCATTTTATTCTTGGGAGCTAATATTTTAACAATGAACCGAAACACAGAAGCAAACTGCAAGTAGTACAAATGACTCTGAGTATATATGCTATTACTCACTCCTATAACCTCTATAAGCTGGTCATTTTCTTCCCTTGTCAGTTTATACTTCTTTTTCTCCTGGATAGCTTTCAACTATGTGACAATGAAGAAATCAAACACCAAAATAGCAGCAACTACATATCCTCTGCATGACAGTGTAATTTCTTCTGCCTTAAGGCAGTGTCTACCACTGAAATTATAACCTGATTACTTCTAACTGTTGCTATATTACACCAAAGACCTGGTAACTCTTGTTTATATAAAACTTTCACAAAGACCAATTTACTCACAATGGTCCTATTTAGAGTTTAGAGCACAAGCCATCAGTACCTTTTACAGCCAAGGAAGTCACAGTAGTTGGACTGAATCCTAGTTCTCATGCAAAAGTACAGAGGATCAAAAGCCCTGCTGCTACTTGTATTCCTACAAATAAGAAACAAGAAAGCAAATGTCTACACACATTCACTCTTTTTGTTTCAGAAGCTGTTTAGAATGGTTGCAAGTTTAATTTTTAAAATAAATTATCTTCAAGAGTTTTAAAATTAGTTTTCATATCTAAAGTCTAACGTTTTTGAAACAGATCTTTCATATTTGTATGGATTTGAAGGGATCTCAGAAATTGATATTTCAGTGCTCATCTGAATCAGAAAGCATGAATTCTGATAACCAGATGAGAACCAAAGGGGGAAAGCTTGAACTAAAAGGAGCAAATGAAAATGCAGCAATACATACTATGACTTCCATTAGAGGAAGAAAAATAATCAGGTACATATATTTTATAAGCATCTGCAGAATCATAAGGTATTAGGCAGAAACAGAGAGGTGAGAGGACAACAGCATTCATGTAAGTGTCATGTAGGTTAGAAGCACAGCATTCTCTGTGCATTGCTGCCTATATAATTCGGTACACATGAGCAGTTCCACCCATCCACATGGAGCTGTCCGTCTCGTAACCAGATGAAGTTGCTAGTGACTACCTGTGCACTGCCACCAAGCACTGAAAATGGTTCCTTTACAACAAACTTTTCAGATACATCTGTAATAATAAATTGTGTCCATGAGTATATTCCATGGAACTGAGGCCAACTGGTACAAAATTATATGTATCTAGGGTGGTAAACTTCCCTAATCTGCAAAACAGAGTGGCCTCTCAGAAACTGCCTTTTGGGAATGATCCCTGGAACACCAACTACCAAACAGTGTCCAGGAATTAGCTCAGTGGTTTTGGCATCAAGTTCATCAGGATACTTTTCTGTAACACTTTGGACACAGCTAAGGAAATTCAAAGTGTTCCCAGGTCCAGTCTGCATCTACACAGAGAAAAAGTGCAACCCATCAAACCATCTTCAGCTGGTACAGGGTAAATAGTTCCACAGTATGTTAACGGCATATTAAAAACTATTTGTATGTCTGAGGAGAGAATCTGGTTAAAAACTAAGGCTGATAAAATGGAAATACGATCTGTCTACTGTCTGACATTATTAGAGATTAATCTCAAATTTCAAGGGGTAAAACAAAAGGTCTTTTCCAGTAACAGAAGATTAATTTCTATGTTTCAAACACACTAGTTTAATATAGATACACTATTCTAAGCTGTTATTTTTTCTTTATGTTGGAAAAGATAATTTCTGTATTTAAACAGAGTCTTAAATTTAAGACCGGGGTCCTTAGGTTTATGCTATGTGCTGCAGTACAGAGGTAGTGAAGCAGAGCTGGTGATACAATTCACACAAATTGTAAAATACCACAACACTAGAAGTTCCTGCATTAAGACCACCTTATTAGTGATTCTTCCTTTTGCTGGGTCACAGGACTCAATAATTAACATCAAGGCCCTGACAGTGAGTAAAGTCTCAGCTTTCATCTACTTCAGATGATCTCTTCAAAGCTTCATTATAAGATTTACTTGCACTAATTAACAGAGATCAGAGTCAATTAGCTATTTGCAGGCTGCCCATCACATCACAAGGCACCTATGTTTGCAGTGATGCTGCATGACAGCAAACTAGATCAATTAATATAACACAACACTCCTTGTCTTCCCAAAATGTGGAAGATTTTGGTCACCTCTGTGCAACTACTGTCAAGGCTGCTAAACCCAGCACAAGCCCCATTAATGTTAAAACATTTTACAAATAGCAATTAATGGTTTTCTAACCATAGTGAAGATTTCCAAAAGCAACCAAGAAAAGCAGTAATAAAACCCCCTTATCAGTGTTCTTTTAATATTCCAAAACAAAGGATCCAGCTTCCTGCACAGTAACTTTTTTAACTCCAGAAGTCATTTAGGAGAAGTAAATAATAAAAGATTAACATTTTCACCTTGAAGTCACCTTGCAGTCTCTCTCTTAAACACATCTTCATGTTGAAGGTAGGCTGGACAGCAGTAGCAAGCACAGTACCAAGCCCTGTATTCAGACCACAGAAGAGTTTTGCTTCACAAGTGTGAGGCTGTAGCAGCATTGCCACTTGTAGCAGTTCTGCACCTTGCAGAACATTTGAATGCAGTGTAATCTTCTGTGCTCTGTTAATTCCAGGCTCAGCAACCAGTCATAGCAAAAGTCTCTACATAGTATGTATAAAGCTAATGACATTAATACAGTGGGTCCCTCTTTCAGTTGAGGCAGAACATGCCTAAATTAATGTGCTCTTGAATTTTGCTCCATGAGAATGTACATAGAAATATCAACCCAAATTGTGATAAGTATTTTGTGCTAGTACATCACAATGACTGTTACACAGGTATCTCCAAAGTCTGTCTTGAAGGCAGACCTGAGCTTCCCATGTCTGGGCTTCAACGATATAGATCTAAGTCATGATTTCAAACCAAGAGGAGAATACCTGAAGTGGTGTGATGAGTGCCAGGACATCCCAAGCTCAGTGCCACCCTAACACAGTGGCATGACTACTGGTCTGCTCAGAGTATAGTCACAGTCTTCCTGCAGCTGCCTGGAAAGTATTGTGTTGACATACTTTTCCTCTCTGGCTGATTTTATACATTCTTACTTGATATTTATATCTGAACTCTTCCTTGGCGGGATACTGAAAATGGGTTACTGCCTGAGACTTCCAAGTGCTTTTCATGTTCTTAGTTTTACATTGTATGGAAATGAAGCTACTCATATTCTGCATTTCAAACACCACCCCAAGTTCTCTTTTAAGTGAGGCACACTGACATTTTCAAACACCAGAAAAACTTTGAGATGCTGCAAAACCACTGCTTTAACCAATGAGACTGAGTTCACAGAACTATTACCAACATGCCGTGGGTGTGAAAATGACTTGTGTATTATTTTAATCAATAGATTCAAGTGAATTTTAAATTCTTTTCCAGTTGATATTAATGTACATACATATCTGAATAATTATGATAACTATGAATATTCTATTAAGATATGTACACATATCTGTAAAAAATTTAAAAGAATATTGATCATAATGCAGTCTGTGTAAGGCATCAAATGAATCTATCCAAAGCAAATAAAGGGCTACATGAGGTGAGATGTCTCCAGTCACAATAATTGCACATGAATGGCTTCTGAAGGGAGTAAGATGACTTACACATACACCTTACTGAGCTCTAACTGCCTACCTGCTTCACAACTAGGGCAGGGGCAGATGATTACATCAAGCCTACCAGGCTGACCAAGTGCACTCCTCCTCTCCCGCAGGCAATAGCAATCCCTGTTCCATCTCAGACAACTGATTAAACTACATCTTTAAAAGTAGTTTTCTCTCTTGGCCTATTTATGCTGTAGGTTTATTAGTGCAAGACACTTGGGAAACATTATATTCATATACAAACATTTCCATTTTTGCCCAACTACCCTGGTCTTGTCCCAAGACTGGATGACACATTTTTTTCACTAATCCAGAACTGACTGTAATGCAGCTCATGCGTGTGCACCTCTGTTCCTCCATATCTTACAATTAAGCTCAAAAGAAGTGGACAGCTCAATTAAGGCTTCTGTCCCAGGAAGCAAGATTAAAGATATCCTAACTGAGAAAAATTAATAAATTAGAGGTAAATGTATTTTTAAAAGAAAAAAGATTGAGGCTGAGAATATCAAGACCATCTTAAAAATGGGGATTTTTTTTTTTTTTAAATCTAAAGCCATAAAAATAAAGCTTTTCCACTCCTTGGCTTATTAAGGATTTCAAAAACATTAATTAACTCAGTAATTCCCTCTAAATGTATCGAAGTCCTTTTCTTCTGAATAATGAGATCTCAAAACCCCCCTTGCATGGAAGATACTGGGCTAGAGGCTATTTCTTAAATATTTGTAGTTGGGTTACCTATTCGGCTTGGTCATGTGGGCACTTGTGCACGGTCTTTATTTTCACGTGTACATAAGAGTGAAGAACCCAAGAAATCACCTCGTAAACAAGCCCAGGCTGTGTAAAGACCACCAGTGTGGCAGAGAGGACAGCCAAAACAGTTCCATTTCAAGTCTTTGTAACTATCCTGGATAGCGATGGCTACACTGCTTTCTCTTGCACTTTTTTTTTTTTTTAATAAACATTCTCACAGTTAATTTTGAGTGCAATTTATCCTACTTAATCAAAGTAACTGTGATGCCAGGTATTGGCTATAAAACTAGAATACTTAATAATCTCAGTAAAGGTTATGAGTTTTCTGTAGTGTCTTCTTCACAGAACACTTCCACATCTTACTTTTCACAGTGATACAGCTGCATCAAGAAAATGCCAACTACTAACACACACTTTTCACAAAACCAAATGTAAAGCTTGTAAACTTCTTTAGAAATCTGAAGAATTTGTAAAAAGTTCTCTGTAAGATTTTGTGCTTAAAGCCCAAAGAACCTCAGAAACATCTGCCCTCTCCTTACCTTGACACACTGCATCCCCAAAAAATCAGCCACAGCAGCAGCACTGCAGCAGGATCTCATACATAGGAGGCAGACAGAAGAAAACAAACAAGCAACTAAATGGAACTTCTCCTTGGGAAAGTGGTACTACTTTGGTATTGATTCTGACCTTCACTGAGCATAGAATACTCCTTCTGCAAGTAAAGAGTATTCAGTAAAAAATAATGTGATTAGAGTAGAATATAAATGATCACAGAGAGAAGAAAGAACATAGGAACATGGGGAAAGAACCATGGGATCAGAAATACCACCAGAAAAATCCTGTCTCCTGCTTATTTGCCATAATACATATAAATTCAAATGAAGGTCAGAAGAACAGAGACAAATTATTTCAAAAGGTGGGTTTGTAAAAGATAATACAGCAATTAAAGTAACTATATTTTTTTGAAACATTTACTCTGGTCTTAAGTCACTGGACCCAAAGCCTTCAGTCCAATTCTTGTATCCCATCCTTATTCTTACAAGGGAACTAAAGAGAGATGCTTTATCACACCCACTCAGGTGCTGCTTCTCTTCTCATCAGAGATGAACAGAGCAGAGGAGTCAAGCAGTTGCACAACTGCAACAAATGTCATTGACTGTTCCCTTCAAAAAACCTTTTTCCCCCATCATTTTCTAAAGTCTGAGACAAAGACTTTGTATTTTACTTCATTTTCAGAATCCTTAAAAATGGTCCTGAGAAACTTTCGTAGAAGAGCAGATTTCTATTATAAGAAATGCTAAGAGAAGCTAATACTATTGAAATACTAGGGAAAATCACATTGAAAGCTGTATTTCATCTTACTTTAAAAACTTACTGAATGGACTGGATTACATTCACAAGTCTGGACCTCATGTTTATCTCCCACCATCCATGTCTGTAATTTCTCTCTCAGCACAGTATCTTGCTCAATTTGCCCACACAAAGTCTGCACTACTCTACATTCTGCAAAGGGGAGGACAACTCTAAGCTTTTGGGGTTCAAAAGATGGAAGAAGGCCTGTTGTCTTTCTGTTCCTGTATATTTTCGTAGCACTGATTTCTTCTAAGTGACAAAAAGGAAATGGATAGTGGAGTATTTTATTTACAGTATTTAAAAAAAAATAAATTACTGTAGATTGATTAATCATTTGAAATCTCTGAGAGGACACACATTAATAGTTTTACCCTTAGCTACAACTGCTATATATGATTACTCCTGCTTGGTATCTTCCTCCTTCTGTTTTTCCTTTTTATATTATCTGGGATGAGCAGATTAGGCAATCAGATTTTAAGCACTCTTAATCCTCTAAAATCTCCTGTGCTTCCCAAGTTCCTCTCTCCTTTCCTAGCTGTTCTGTCCTCCTTTTCTGTTAAACTGGAAAGTAGCTTCCTTCAGGATAGTATCATGTTAAAGAGTCATTACTAGCATGATCATGTGGTTTTTTTCTGTCACTAGCTGAGTTTCCAGTGGCTTAAAAAAATTAAAAACAACCAAAACCCACAGAAGTAACCTCCCAACACCCAAACTCCCAACAACACCTGAAACAACAAAATCTTGTTTGGTAACATTAAGGGGATATGGCTTGTTTGAAAGCAATAGAAAATTAAAATATTGGGGAAGCTAAGCTTGTGAAATCTACTGTAAGCAATAACCACCACAAATAATAATAAAATAAAATAAATTAAAATAAAAATAATTTGCAGAGATAAACAAAGTCTGGGATTTATATGATGATTTCTGAGCTATCCCCTCCTTAGTGAACTCTCCTTCACTCAGGGAGGAAAGAACAGAAGATTAAAAACAAGACAAATCACATGGCTAGACTAAAGTGATTCTGAGCCAGAAGTTTTTGTTTCTACTATATAACCCTCTGCTGTGACCCATTAAATTCCTGGCCTTTATGCAGGAAATAAGCATGAATGCAGAATTTCTTCTTGGAGTAAATTTGTGCCCAACCACTTAAAGCATCTCTGTGTGTCACTCACTTTCTGCGACATCTTCAATAAGATAAAGATGCTTTCAGAAAAGCATACGCTTTGCAGCATAGCAATAGAAGATGTTAGTGTCAAAGGTTATCAAGTTCTCCATATATTAAACCACAAATTCCCTTCTATAAAGTGAGAATTAAACTAGTATAAATACTAGAACTGAATACCAGCACGAATGCCTACATCACAGTGAGACAACTCATTCTTTATAAAAGCACAGATCTTTCCAGCACATGAAAATTCATTCTGGATGTAACAAGCATAGGTGTCTATTATAATCTCAATCACCTTTACCTCTAGGTATAGCAGGCTATATTTTTCATACAACATTATTTGTATATATTTCAATCCTCCTGCCACTTTTTCACATCTCTAGAAGAATGTTCTTACCCAAACATCTGGATCTGCTCTTTATAATCTAATGAGCAATATTTTATGGGCTGTATATTCACCTGGAAATATTGTGTACGTCTGCAGTGATATATGCTGTACTGAAGGTAAGAAAGAAGAAGATACTGCTTATGTTCTTATAGCTGATAGTGTTTTATGTTGCTCATGATGAAGAACAGGACCAGTAAAGTATACACACATTGTAAAGGTCTGTTTAAAAACTACTCACCTCATGATCTAAACTACTTGCAGTAACAGATTATCTGATTAAAGGCTCCTCTAGCATCAGTAGATAAATTTATCTTGACTATGGGCATAAATGAGAGTGCATCTACAAACTTACAATAATGTTTATCTATTCGTCTCTTTCACAGTTCAATTACACTAAAGAAGCATCTGCCTTTTGCACTGCAGAGGGGGTGTGGGGCAGGAAGGAAAAAAAAAATGCCGACATCTCTCTTTTTCATGTAAGCCAACAATTTAAAAGGGGTCTGTTACAGTACACTTGGCTCCTGACAGAACTACTCGAGAACCTGTCATATGGCATGCCAAATTCTTTTAAACTCTCTGAACAGGTTTTTTATTGCTGCTTTACAAAGTCTGCAACAAGTCTTGGCAGACCTACCACTCAACAAGAGGAACAGTAGACCAGAAGTGTTTAGAATCCAAAAGCTCAAAGTTGCCATTTTCTATTTACAAGCCACCTTTAATCTTTTCAACTAACCTTTCAAACTATAGTCAATCCAAGGTCTTGTCTACTTCAGCAAGGTAGATAGATGGAAACGTAATGAAAAAGTTCAGATGTCAGGCTAGCCCTTTCTTGGCCAAACCCACTTTTCTAGTAGGTTAGTCTTTTGGTAAATGTAACTGAAGACAAACTGACTAAATGCTTCTGGGCTGCAAAAGTACAGGTATACAATATGTCAGTTGATGTTCACTGAAGGACTGTCTGGAGGATGTATGTAAATACATATGCAGGCTAATTTTGAATGATCTTTTCTCTCTCCTCTCCACTCTCCCATTTCATCTACCAGAAAACATCTGGAATGAGAAAATTATGATGATAGAAGTGTCCAGGATGTCACTGATAGTGGCTAAATGATCAGTGATAAGAATACCAAAATGCCACTATCATTAGTTTTCAGATGGTGATGTAACATAATAACATAGTAACATTCACTAAACTGTTCTGGGTTGTTTTTTGGTTGTTTTTTTTTTTTGGTTGGTTGGTTTGGGGTTTTTTTGGTTGGTTGCTTGGTTTGGGTTTTTTTTTGTAAGAGCTTCTGTCTCCTAGAATTGAGACAGTTAAGAAAGAAAATCAAAACCAAATATTCTGGAGCATTATTCTGTGGCAAACAGTGACAGCTCAAGCAAATTCAGGACCTATGTAATCAGAGCAATAGTTTTTCATAGAAGACATGTATGACAGTGGCTTGTGGAGGCTGAAGGCTTCTCCGAGGTTTATAAACTAGCTAAGATACGACTGATGGAAAATATCACAGCATTTCAGAGTGCAAACACCTATATATTTTAAGATTTACATTAGCATTTTTCAGAGAGAAAACATGTACTTTCTGACCTGGAATTCTTTACAAAGATACTGTTCTCTTAGAAACTGAAGTGATCAAGTAACAAAGAGTACATTTTGGTAAACTACCATAAGGCTGAGGTAAAGTACTATGCTGAATGCAGTTTAATAAAGGAGTAAATTAATCCCTGAAATACATTGCCTGAAGGAATATCACAGATGACAGTAGGTTTTGGTGATGTGTGTGGGTTTTTTAAAGTAAGGGGAGGGTGGTGGTGGGTGGTGGTGGTGTAAGGATTAGAACAAAGGGTAAAACAAGAATCAGTAAGAAAATGTTTAAGGAAACATTTCCAAAAATATCGATTTACACTCTTGAGGAAAACTTATTACAAGGATTAGCTGTTGAAATAAGTTTGGGGCAGAGGGTCACAAATTTCTGGTTGGTTATGAAATACTGAGATTCCACGATGCTTCAAAAGTGCAAGGAGTTGCACCTTCCTTCATCAGGAACAAAGACAGTATCTTTAGAAAATGTGCTTCCCCATATTTTGCATGCTACTAGTTTTCTGTTAGACAAGTAAACAATAAGTAATGAAAAAAAAAAATGGACAATAATTGTATACTTTAGAAAACAGCTCAATATGACTATCAGTTCCCAGAAGCAGCTAAGAACACACCCAGTGACCTTTGATTTTGGTGTTTGGCTTCTCTATTTTGAAAAAGCAGACATCCTAGTAGAGCTGCTGTAGCAGTTTAGTGAGCATGGAAGTTCAAGAAAAAAGGATCAATGTTAATCTATGATCAACATGAGTTTTTAACTAAGACCCTAGCAACTTCAGAGGATTTTGAACTGTTCATCTATTTTGAACTGTTCACCTGCACCCAACAAACTTTCCTGAAGAACCCTCCCAACTTTCCTACTTATTGCCATGATGTTCATGAGGGTACTTTGCAATAGGATATCCACAGGGCCTGTATCTTTGATAACTACAGGAGTGTAACATCTCTAAACACTGAATTAGTATCTCCATTTAGGTCAGAGAGCTAAATTGAAATCTTACAGTCTGAAGAGATAAATTTACGAACTAGGAGCATGCTCCTCCAAACAAGGAAGCATCCTTTGATCATTTCAGCAAAGATGTTTTCTAACAAGATGGTAACAAGTACTGTTTGCTGCCTTACTGTGTCTTAGCATGGTAAGCCAATTTCAGGACACTATGCAGGCATTCTACTTCTTTCCTAATACAAACCAAGATGAGTTGCTCAAATCTGGATGACCTTATTGAAGTAAGCATCATACAGTTGGTGCTCTCATCAGCTTATGTACACCTATTCTCATCTTAATGATGAAGATCAGCAGTTGGAAAGGTCATGACTGAGACCTCCCAGGATGATGAAGAAGAGCTAATCATGCCACAAGTTATGCAACTGCTGGGGGGATAGTTTAAAAACCAAAGCAGATTGCTACAAAGACAGGCCCATGTACAACAGATAGAATCTATATAACTGTAGGGATAAATACTTACCTGTATGCACAGGAACATCAGACAGAGCCAGACACCCTTCTCCTGAGGGAAAACTCGGAACCATGAGACACTATGAGCATTCTGCTCTACATGACCACCACACACCTTCCTATATACCTCCAAGGTGAACACTGGGATCTAACTCGTAGACTGATGAAAGCCAGATTATCCATGTTAATGTTATGATAACGTTATGTCAACAAGGTGAAAGGATAAGCATATAGGAAACAAAGGGAGAATATTTTTATGAATCAGTGCTTACTTTGAAAACAAAATTTTGGGACAGTGAACTCCGTGGACAGAAACTCTTTTTGTATACAAGTTTTTCCATTCAGGTCATGTAATACTACTAATCAATAAATAACTTTCTGAGGACAGCTGAAGAACAAACACCTGGTACAAAACATGCCATAAAATGGGAGTTGTTTCTTCCGATCATATATTCCAAATGACACAAATGTCCTCCTACAACTCCTTCTGAACTCAATGTCAGGACATGTTTGGTTACTGCTTGTCAAGCTAAGCTCATTTTCTCCTTTCAACAAGCACCTCATACAAAAAAAAATATCCTTCTTAATTAATATTATTATTCCACAGTAACTTCCTTTATACTGTCACAACAAAGATCTGTTCCATCATAAAGACATTATGTAAAATATGCATCCTCCTTAGTTGTATAACACCAACTAAAATGGTCTTTACTTAAGCTTCTGTTACGAGTGATTTTTTTCTGAACATGCATGCCTTTCAGACAGTCAAAATTCTGAGTTGCTTTTTGGGTTTAAGAAAGCTGTTCTTATGGTCTTGCTGATCCTTAACTTATTAGCATTATTCAAAGATAGTTGATAACATTTAACTGTTTAACAATACTCGACAGACAGTTGATTATAGAAAGACATGTCAGTGCACATATGGCAGGCAGATAAATTATGCACATCTGGATTACTTTTGGCAAGAAACACAGCTAAGTGTCTAATGCCAAGTTTAGCAATCTGTCACTATCAATACGTGCATTTATTTAAAAGATGTCAAGGATTCAAAGTCATATTTTCTATTTCTTCGTAAAAGTTACAGCGCTTCCTGAGACAGCAAAGCAGGTGACAAAATACATTGCTTAAATTGCCAAAGGCTGTATAAACAGGGATAATTTTGAACTCACCATGCATACAGTAGCCATAATAAATCTTAATTTGTTTATACTAATATCTAGTATATAGAGTAGGAATATAATCAAGTTCTGAATAGTGAGACTCAAAACTTAGCTGAAAATACTTAGAAGAATTTGCTACATTCAAAAAAACCCTGAACACTATGAAATTATCAGAGATGTCACAATTACAACCTCATTTGTAACAGTAACTGCTTTTTTTTATGATAGTTTAAGAAGAAAATACGCTGCCCCATATCTAACTTTCTTGGCCAAAACAAAGTCACAGATTAGTGGTAGACAAGAGCTTACACCATCTTGAAAGGCAAGCATAAAACTGAAGGTTGAGAAGTCATGTTTGATCTTAAGCTACATCTAATACAAATTAAAAAACCTCCCATATATACATGGATTAATATTTGCCACAGACACCAACAGTTATACCAAAACAAATAAGATGATTAAAAAGACAGAAATATTTTTCTCAAAAGACCAGTCAGTATGACCAACAAGGCCTTTATAAATCCAGAAGTACTTAAAAAATATGAAAATCAAAATGATATTTTGTGTTAAAAAGCCTATTTGCTTTCTTAGGCCTTAAAATTATTCAACTCATAAACAAGAGAAGAAGGAAAGAAGTATTAAGATTGCCTATCATTTTTCATGTTGAAAAGCTACAAAAACATTTCGTAAGAATTACAAGACCGTGCACTGCTTAAGAGGTGAAAAACCCTTTCGTTGATGGTGTTCCTTGCTGCAAGAAATTCCATTCAGCTTTAGCTGAATGATATTAGACTCATCCACAGTCCTCTTATATGTCTGAGGGAAACAAAACCTTATTATGTCTCATTTACAATGGCTAGATGTGCAGAGAGACAAGATTAAGCCCGCATAAGTAAATCTAACTCTTACATTCAAATGCTTGACTTCATTAAAAAAAAGTTAATTTTTGTGCATTTTGTATGCAAGAGTAACTAATTTTCATACTCTTATTAGTATATGAATACACTAATTATAGAAAGGTTTTGATTTAATTGTATTAGAGCCTTAATTACATTAGTAAGAAATGGGAATTAGTTGAGGTATATAATAATATTTATTCCAAGTTCTTAATCCTATATAGTTATGTTACTATTTACCATAAAAAACCTAAACCAACATGGGAATATATTTCAGAACCTAAACACCTGGCATGTTTCCTATAAAGCAGTCACCATGTATGTATCATTTCACAGACACACCCCAACAGACATACACAGAGGTAAAATAGCCAGCCACAACATTTTATATTTAAAAAAAAAGGAATTGATTCATCATCTCACTGAACACTAAATCTGAAGCTAAGAGCGAGTTTTAACCTAGCCAAACATGAAAAAGAAAAGCTGGAAGAAACCAGCAAAGACACAGCAGAATTATTTCCCTTCTGATAAGCAATCTTTCCTCTGGTACAGGAAAAAGTATGACATACCTGGGGCTGGTCAGACAACAGATTTCATACTAGTCTCAGGACAAACACATTACGCAGCACACTATGGGTCTTCAAGATACTCACTTAAAATGGATTTATGCTTGTTCAGTTGTATTTTCCTGATGGTTCACTTCTTAGTGGATCATAGTACCTGTTCCTCATGATGCACAATCTACTTCTCTTGTCTCTAGTAACCCTAAAATTTTCACTCTTCTTCAAGAGTACTCAAAGTAAACATGCAAAATTTGATACAAGTGTTTTCTGCTACAGAAGGACTTGAGAAATTCTCCTGACAAGCATGCACATCAGTATTTTAAGCACTAATTAATTGAATTGAAAATCTCTTAAAAAGAGAAGTGCAAAGAGTTGCTTACAAGGACAAAATTCCTAAACAGCTCTGAGAATGGTAAGCAACAAGCAGCACAGTGCCACAGGTAGCTATAATACAAATTGGCAATACAGTGTACACTGTCTCTTGGGTGCTTGATGTGAATGACTTATGTAGTAGCTAAAACAAATAGATGGGAAACTTGATAAACTCAGTTTTACTGTACTTCACTTTAAAATACTTTCAGTAGATTCACAATAGTTTATACTGTGTAACAGTGGCTTGTTTATTGTGTAAACATGTTCAGACTCAATCAAAATTACCTGTTTTTGAATACGCTGAAATGCCTTGAATACTGAACTCTCTGCCAGCAGAGGGGGAACCTCTATTGTGATTTCTTTATTTCATTGTATTCCAAAGGCAGTCTTCTAAATCCATTATTTAGCTTCTAATGCACTTCTCATATATAGGACTAGGCACTAGGCAAATACTCATGTTTCCCATGGGCCTTCAAAAAAGAAAACTTAAGTTGGCTGATTGGTCCTGATGCTTTGATCACAGGAGACATCATTTCTAAGGCTACTTCTAAAATTTCAATGTGTACCAGCATGACTGCATATTAAGGGAACTGTATACACATTTTCCTTGACTTCTGTTTTGCATGACCTCTTATCAGTTTACATAACACCATCACACTTTGGAGTTTTGTTTTTCTATCACAGACATCAATGTTTCTTCCACCTACACCTGGGTCTCCAAGTAATTCAAAACTATAAATTGTCATTATCATCATAAAGCATTTATAAGACTCTTCTTTATGGACATAAATTTGGAGTACAGAAATAAACTTCTTCCACAGAGGCAACTGTAGATATGTGCAGCAGGTCCACGGCAAAGACAAGAAATGAACCAGTATTTCCTAGCATCTCAACAACTGTACAGACTTCTGCCACTGTAAGCAACAGTTATTTCTCATCTTAATTTTTCTCCCCTACAATGCCCCCATGGATTAAAGAAAATGGTATGCATTATGAATTATGTAATGGTTGAAAATTGGACAACATTTGCTGAGGAGTCATCAAGTTGGAAAATTTATACATAAAAGTATCTTATGAATTAAAATATTGTAAATATACACAGTTTTTATTTCATCTACATTGTGAGATGTCATTCACACAGGATGCTCTAGACTGAGTTTATCATGACATAGTAGTAGCAGATATAAAACAATAAATACAGATCTAATGTAATTCAAGAAAAATATCATAAACTGTTTTTTCTGTCTTTTTTGTTTTGTTTTGTTTCATAGGAGCTTTGATTAAAAGTAGCCATAAAAACTCACCCCGAGTAAAGTTCTATTTTAAAGGGGAAACATTTTAAGGAATAAAATGCTTTTCTCACTACAGGATGAGTGCCACTAAAAACCAAACCAAACCAACAAAAAAACCCCAACACAAATCCCTGCCTAACTTTGCCAGTATCTAATCTGAGTACTTAACTGTGCCATTACGTTGTGCTCAAACAAAACTTTGATCATAAATTCCTTTTCAGAGACCAAAATGAATAACAATAGGAAAGGTTTCTATGTCAGGGCAGCTCTGTTAAAGCTTTCAATAACCACGTCAGCTCCCAGGGGCTTTAATTTTCTTCTGTGAAGGCTTTTGTTTTCATCTTTAAAGAAGTCAATAACTACACAATGTACATGTACCTAGTATTTTTTCAGTATTCTCTAGTAAAATTTTAATTGCTCTCAGATACAGATTTGAGGAGCAATGGTCACCAGAGCAGATTTGCAGAGGAACGCAGACAGGTGAGGCTCTGAGCTTCTGACAAGGAGTCCTGAACACTGACAAATTCTTTTGGATAGGCAAACACATGAAAATAGCTCTCTTCTTCCAACTCATGCTTGGTGACATTAGCTGGCACACCCTGTCTGCAAATATTCTTTTCTCCGCAGAACTAGTTTCAGGGGGGGTAGGTGGAGAAAAGAAAAGGAAATTTCTAGGACTCTAGGTTACTTTTCTCCTTTTCATCTCTTCTCCCTTGTTTGCCTGTTAAATTTAAGATTAAATACTTGAGTCTGCAAAAGACAAGAAGATTATTAGTGCATGACAAAAACAAACCTTGCATTTTTCAGACACAGTCTACAAGAGATGTGGCTTGGTTCTTACAAGGCAAAGCTGTAGATACTATGTTTAAATAATAGTTCCCCTAGTGCTATGAAATATAAAAAAGCTGATATGGCCCCAAAATGTACAACCGTAGCACAGTAAAACCTTCCAGGATCCTGGGCCCAGCACACAATTTAAAGGAGAAGTAGTATGGGGCTGTTGGAAAGTTTTTCATATTGATCCATGCTTGGAATAGAAAATTATGATAAAAAGGTTTTATTTTGGAAATTACTCTCTGTTCCTGAAAGCTCATGAACAAAAAGGTTGTGATGGTAGTATCCATAACTCTTTCTCTGTGGGAACATCAAGTATTCTACTGAAAGGGTAGATATCTAGAAATCCAGTTTAAAATCAGAGCAGTTTTAAATAATAAGGTGACAAACTCTTTGAATTACAAGTATTTTCAATGGCCATGAAGCAGAAATTCGCTCAACAAGCACAGACTTAAATTTTTGTCTTATCCCTAGAAATTAAGACATTCAGAGTGCTTTCAATCAGGTAATTATAAACATCATGGTGAAGCAGTTGTTCACATATGTCCCAGCAACAAATGCTGAAGACCAGAAAACATTTCTCTATTTCCAAGCGCTGCAAAAAGCAGTTATCTATGCAAAGTCTGAAGATGCAACAGACAAAACGTTGATAGGGATTCTGAGACTGGTGGTCCTGATCAGACCTATCACTGTTGTAAAGGGAAGGCAGCTGTCTAGAGTGAAGTCAGCTGAAAAATGCTAAATTTGTGGAATCCTGTGGTATTTCACAGAATTTCTGGCAGTTTTCCTGCATTTCTATAGAACTGCATCAGTTTCATGCCAAGTCTTTTGTGGAGCTCAAGCTGGCAATTCCTTTAAGAGGTACAGGATTGCCACACTTTTCAGCAGAAGATTTATATCAATCTTCATAAAACTCCCATAGACTTGACTTCTTAAAAGCTTCATCAGTCGAAATTAAGAACAAAGTAACCGATGAAGCAACAATTAACATCCAAAAAAGAGAACTGGGAATCAGATCTAAAGCTTTTTTTAATCTCTGGAAAAATTCAGAATTTTGTCAAAGACTGCAAACAACTCCACCACACAAACTAGCTGAGACTACAATTTGCCTGTTAATACAAAATTAATGAGTTATTTATTAGCACTCACATTCTGTGTATTAACACATATATTCTGAAAATTAACAATTATATTCTAACATTAATTCTGAAGTACTTCCAAATAGGATTTTTTTTTATTATTTTTGCACACAAGAAGAACTAAAACACCATTAAGAACATACACTTAAGCAAAAGAAATTGAAACAACCGAAGGACTCTAAGCAGCAACAGATATAGAAATGTATGGTTTTCAATGGGTATAGTAGCAAAATGACACCTACATATCTGAAAAATACTTCACAGGAATACTACTTCTGCATTCTTGAACGCTATA
>JAAGNO010010628.1:195009-212785 GCA_033439905.1 Ceryle rudis
CACATGACTTAGGAAAGGACAGGTAGCCAAAGCCATCTCAGGAGCTTTTTAAGCCTGTTTTACAGGTACTAAAATCTGAATTGTCAGAGTCCTCTGGCATAGCATAACACTTCATTTTTATGCAATGTATTAACTACTGCCTTCCCAGTTTAGAACATTTTTAGAGGTCTACTTCTCAAATATAGACCAGAGACTAAAGAAAATGTCTTGAGAGAAATATAAGAAGGCAGAGTTACTTTCTTTAGTAAAAGAGCACCAGCAACTACTTCTGTATTTTGTCTCTCCTTTTTAGATAAACTTTAGCGGTTACATCCCATCCATGATGTGAAGTAAATCATAACCACTTCACACCATTAAGGACTTTAATGTGCGTAACCTGCAGGAACTGTAGCTTAACCGGCAGGCAGGTATAGTTTTGCTGCAGGTTATGTATTGCAACATAAACAGAAAAAAACTTCTAGGCTGCATTTTAGTATCTACATCAAAAGATAACATCTGTCTTACAAGAAAATATTTCTTAAAAGGCAGTTATGAAATGGAAGGAAAATTTTCCAAAACCCTGCATTTGTCCAGATTGCCTCCTCTTTTGTGAGAAGTCTTCCTGAACCAAGCAACAACATTACCATCAAAAAATGTCTTTATATATATAATACCTGTCAAATTTATGCAAAACCAACTTACATGGCAGCAAACTTGTTGTGTTTTTTTTAAAAGAGAATTTCTAGACACCAAGCTGCAAAAGCTATTAATGTCTTTCAAGACAGCCAACCAGACTATGTGAAAAATTATCATGTTCTTCAGATGGGTAATAATGGCTCCTTCCACTGCCTGTGACCGGCAGTATTGGTATATTAATCTATTCTTGGGTTGACTTTTGCTTATAAGCCAGTTTTGAAATACTGCTTCAGAGTCTTGATTCCTAAACAAACATCCTCAAATATTAGTCCAGCAAGATGACATAAATCTCTTCTAACTGACCAAATGCTTTGTAATAAGCAGACTGGCAGAGATGACTTAATTCAGACACACTAAGTAACTGAATAATTAAATCAAATAGAAGAGCTAATAAAGAGTGCATAGATACTTCACAGACACTGTTATATAGGTAACAGAGAAAGTCAATGGAAAGAGAATAGTAGTAAAGCTTAAGTGTGTTTTGATTCAGTATTCTGATTTGTTAAAACATCTTCCCAGAATTTTATGCCCTAATAAGTTTCCATTGACTAACATGACCTAAAGCTACAGAGAAAGCCAGTCAAGTGCAGTTTCCTAGAATCTATCTCCACCAAGTTGCTCCACCTAAATAACAGTTAAAATAATTGACAAAATGCAAACATACCCTGGTAAAATTTTTTGAGACCAGTCTTTGAGTCCACTAGCCACTAAGCTACTGTGGACACTATGCCATTTCAAAATAAATTAATTCTATATCACAATTCAAATAATAAGTGAATTTTACGATGTGGTAAAAACAGAAGGGATACCCTAGGAAAGTCATTGAGAAATGCAGCACTGTATATAGAAAATGTACTTTGTTTCAATTCATGTAAACAGTTTATCAGGAAGTAAAACTATACCATATGTTCATTCCTAACAAAAGAGGAGCAAGAACAACCAAAAATAATCTGGCACCACATACTAATAAAAGAATCCAATGGAAGTAAACCCCAAAGGTTAATGTTCAACATGATTAGTCTGACATTCTAGTGTCTTCTCTTCCTTATAACCAGGAAGAGACACTCCCTTAACATCAATGAAATTATATGAATTGGGAGCACCGTTCCTGAAGTCGAACAGGAAAAATTCTCTTAATTACAGTCAGATGTTCTCACATGTTTAACTCTGTATGTTTACTACTCCTAATGAGTCACACAAAGATCAAAACAACAAACTCTGGCCACATAGTACAATCTGAAAGTTAACACAGTTGTATGCCAGTTGTGGAAAACTGATTTTTGACAAGCAGCAGGAGTAAGAATCAATTAGTGAAACTTCTAGTAGCAGACAGAAAAAAGTGCCTTACCCATAAGACCACCCATTTGTTTTATGACCTACTGCTTCAATGCACAATGATAATATAGCTAAAAGGCTGCACTTTGATTTTTACTAAAGCCAGCTAGATCAGAAATGGCAATGACAAGAGTCTGGTATGAGCTAAAGGCTATCAATGCAACTGCTTAAAAGGATATTCTGCATGGTAGTTATACTCTTCAAACCATGGAGATTTAGGCCACTGCCAAGTGAGTGAATGAAAGAGAAGAGAAAATATAAATTAACAAATAGGTAGCTCAATTTTTTTCTTTTTGCAATTGCAAAGAAGCAATTCAAACTTTGGAAATGTTAACCAATGATGATGAAGTATATTAGCCTGTCAAGTCCAATTTAAGTGTCAAGAAGCAACATTTACTATTAGGAAAAATAATTCTTAAGAACATAATGGGTTTTTTTGGTCTCTGCATTTATAAATGTAAATTTAAGATAAGACTGTGTCCATTTCATGACCAACAGCAGGCAGATTACTGTTCAGTACAAGAGAAACAGTGAAGGAGATGAGAAAAAAAAAATAGGGTATGTTACAGAAGACTCAAATCTACAATTCTAGGCAAGTGGTGATAGCATTTTATTTTTATATATATATGCATATGCACATATATAGATGTGTACGTGTATTTAACAAATACAAATAAAAATTATATATTATACATGCGCACACATACACTCTATAGATCTCAAACTAAGCAGCATGGGCACATAAGTAACGGGTCCACACAGTTCATAAAGAAAGTGCAACGACCTTGTTAGTGTTTGGCCTTTCTTTTGCACCCAGTCTCGTTGTAAAACAGTCAACCATGAAAGTACTTTAAAAAGCTGGCTTTCTTTTTATATTTACAGCATGATTTTGTATCTTTCATGTTTTAGAGAGGATGGTACTTCAGTATATCTTCCTGGCAAATTCAAGATGAACCACAAACTTTGTAATTTACAACTTTCAGAAACCTGAATGCTCTTGAATACCAGGATTTTCAACTTTGCAATTTAATGACAACCCTGCCTTTGGCCTTTCCTGACCTGTTGTGAAGTAAATCAGGCACACTAATGTGGGCTAACAAGTCTTTTTCACACTGTTCGATCACCCTGCATCTTTTTTCTCTGCAGACACCCACTCTCTCCCACTCTCTGTCTAGCCATCCTCCCTCAAAGCAAACAAAATGGTCACTGTAACCCTGCATTACTGCTCATTAGATCACAGGTTAGTCAAGTGGAACTGCCCGAGGTTCCCAAAGGAGAGCTATACTTCAAAAATCTGTCCATGTCAAATGAAGAAAAAACCCCTGAGCGTGGGGTCACCCAGATCAATGATCAAAAGAGACTGAGAATAGTGGAGGGAAAAAAGGGGGGGGGGGGGGGAAAGCCCTTTTTTGTTAAAAAACAGCCTTCTGTATAATAAATCAGAATACAAAGATACTAAGCTTTTTCTTCCCCTTAACAACACTCCATTTTAGCTTTAAAATAGAATACCTTGTTTTTTCAGAAGATTTTCTAAGAGGAAGAATATTTTTTAAGTGCTAAGAGTTAGATTTTAATAAACATCAACATTACCTTAAGGAAATTGGCAACAGAAATAAGAATGACAAATAATAGAAATTTTCTCTCAATCATATAAATCTTAAATATTAAGCAAATGGAGTTAAAATCAATTTCCATTCAATTATGACTTTAATTTAAACAAATGATGCATTCTGAAATTTATGAGATATGATACATCCACAAAAAAATAAGAAGTCAACGGATATGACATAATTTGAACTCTTTTGGTACATGACATGTGCAGGCACGTGCAATACTTGAAGAATGTGTAGTAGCACTTCTGTAGCCTTTGTCATCTTTTAAGAACATATAGCAGTTTTTTAAAGGCAACTGTGAAAACCACAGAAAAGTCCAAAATAAAACAAATAAAATATTTTAAAATAAAATATAACTTTATCTGTGTAAGTAATGAATCTTGATACACAGAATAGGCCAAATTACTCAATGAAGAGTACTGGCTGTTTAACAAAGTTCTGTGCACACGTGCTTTTGAAAGCAACATTGGATAGCCTCTACTTACCCAGAATGAATGAAATATGACAAGGTTAACCTACATACTGCATTTTTTTTCAAATCACACAGATAACTCTGCTTATTCAATCTGAGTTACGTATTTTTAAAAAACAAACACAGACTGTGCCAACAATGAAGACGCTGCTGCAGCTAAAGGGACCCCAATGTTTCCTGCAATATTAGTGACAGAGCATCTTCTCATTTACAATTCTGAAGAGCTTTATTTTTCTGCCCTAGAGAGTAACTCAAATTTCACTCTCTTACTTTCTTTATCCTCAGACATGTCTACAGGCATAATTAGGAAAGAGGAACAAAGGTACCCAAACTGAAACAGAAAATTTGGTAGTAGATTTGTAGTTAATATACAGTCTGTTGCAAACGTCTTACTACAACAGAACAAAGCTATAGGAAATCAAAGAAAAGAAATCCTTATAATACTCAAATGTGTCATACAATTTTAGTAAATAATTTCTTAGCATTTATTACCACGGTAACATAACAAATAACATGATAATGCAAGCAGTGTGATAATACATTATGAAAAAATATGGAAAAAAGTTTACAGAATAAACCTTTACTGATAGCCAGATGGGACATCTTAAATAATGCAACTGTAGCAAATATATAACAATACATGCAGTAATCCCAATTATCCTCCTATGTGTGTGGATGTGATGAACAGCCTTTTAAATAAAGCTCATTCATTAATGCAGGTTGAGGTTTTAGTTGTTGGGTTTTTTAACAGCTTACTAGCTGCACTGCAGCGTGTATTTAATACTTGAACAAGGAACTTCAGCATTCCTTCATTAGCTTTAAAAAGACCTACATGGAAATAGTCTCTTTATTTCTAACACAGCATTTTCGATCCTTGCAACTCCACATCTCAGTGGAACCTGACCATCCAAGGACAACAGAGAAGATCAGGAAAGTAAAGATAATGAGAAATTTTGCATATGCATTGCTGTGGATTGTACAGAACACTGTTAATACTCTATTCTATTCTTGTAAACATTAGAAAAAAATAAGAACAACCTGTATAAATCTGAATAATATATTAACACATTATCAAAAAAAAAAATGTCCTCAAGTTTTGGCTTTTAAATTTTTTTTAACACTTGTCCTGGTTTATCTGTGTCATCCTTCACTAATAATTCTTGCCAGACTAACTCAAAGTGACAGGCTGTTCAAATTCCAGCAGAACAAGTTAGTCTCATGTCAGACTGCTGTAATAGATTTTCTAAACATTTAAACTATTTTGAGAAAACATTTACACTTAGGAAGATGCCAGCATGACTAATGATACACTGCAGTATGAAGAAATCATTAGAATAGTGTCATTATATTCAAAGCTCTGCTTCTAGTCTTATGAAGATGACTGTTCTCAAATGCTAGCGAGTGCATAGTTCATGTTTCTTTAGGTGTATATCTGAGTCTCCTACTGAATCACTTCAAGAAGGGGATGGGAAATTGGTTTCCTCTTTTTAAGACAAATGTCATTATGAACAGGAGAGAAGAGATTTCTGAAGAAATAATGGACACTATTCTCAGCATATATCCCTGCAGAAGACTACCTCCAATAGACTGCTTTAAGGAATAACTCAGTAGTAGTCCATCCTCACCCCCCCCCTGAACCGTGGGACCCTTCACCACTTTTGAATTTGCTTAATTTTCTCCCATTCTTCATTTCTTTTTCAACCCAAGATTGCTCTCTACTCCTCTGTTCTGCCTTACTGCCAGTAAAGTCTTGAGAAGTGGAAGGGAAAGAAGTGCAAGAAATTTGTGACTAGTCACCTTCCATTCCATTACTCATTATCTCTGGATTATCCCATTTTTAAATATTACAGCATGCTGTCCAACACTCAAACTCATAATCTGGGAACAATCTTTGATTTTTGGCTTCCCTCACACCCACACAGCATCCAAGATTTTTCCAGAAGCATAATGGATCGGAGGAATCCCAGGGGAAAAGAAACAAAAAGAATTCAGAACTAAGAAAGGACAGGGATTTAATCTCCCTTTATAGTAGTAGGTCTTTCCTCCCTGGTCTTTTTACAACTGCACTGTTGTCCCAGTAACACACATCCAGAATGCTGATGCAAAGATGATCCTTTCCCTATCCTGCCACTTCAAAACATGTCACTGTTTTGTGAAGTCTCACATCTATGCCATCATCTCCACAACTAGAGCTGCATGGTTCCTTCCCTCCCATAGGAATTTTATGCTCACCTATCTAAAACTCTTTCAGTCTCCGACAGGCCAATGACGTATGGCTTTTCAGCTCTGCTTTCCCTCATGTTACAGCCCATACTCAGTAGAAATTCCCCTCAAGCACCTTCAGAAACAGTGAATTTGAAGAGTCACCAAAATCATCCCACATGCAAGCTTCTATTTGATGCAACTTCAAAGAACGTCTGCATGCGCATGTTCCCAGCAAGCTCTTCAGGATGTTGGGAAATACAATCTATGTTACTTCACAGTGGAGGTAGTGCTGATGGGGCTGAAAATTTTCTGCCTTTGAGGCACATAATTAAACTCCAAGTTTAACTGCCTACATGGATATGAAATGGGTACGAATGGTATATATAAACAAAAAACCAAACCAAAACACACTATGCCCTAATCTTTTAAAAAGCAGCAGCTTGTAGTCTTGCATTCAAGAATTCATTCTAATAAATACAGGAAGGATATCTGAAAACAAATCCTAAATCACTTATACAATAGCTGTTTTCACAAAATTGATCCAACACGTGATGAAATACTCTTCCATTCTTTTTCATCTCATCCTGAGATCTTTTTTTTTTTTACAGAAAATGTAGAGTTTAATGTGAAAAGCAGTTACTGTAGCTACTATTTTGTTCCATTTGAAAACAGTTATTTATTCTGAAAGAAATACATCTCTTACTCGTGCAAAATGTCTCCAACAATAATTATATTCTTGAGCACTCAGGAATTCCTCTGAACAGCAGTATCATGGAGGTCCAAAAGGAACATAATGATCATGTAGTCAAATTTGTATCCAACAGGCCTTAGGATTTAATCTAATTTACTACTAAAACCAAGCAACATTTGGCTAAGCAAAAAAGAACTCTTAAGAAGCTGCACTCTTCTCGCTCCGAAAGTTTTTAAAAAAATGACTATTATATAAGCATTTGTAAGTATACAAATGTTTATGAAAATCACTAAGACATGAAAACAGATTACTGTTTCTCTAATCACTTTTTATTTACCCAGACTATGCTTTACCTTCACAGTCACTACGTTTAGTTCTACAAGAGCAACCAAGTCCTTCTTTTGAATGACATTTTCTTTTTTTCTTCCTTGATTAGGAGCATAGCAAGGACATTTACTTTTCAAAGAAGCAAATAAATGCTTCTTTCATGCCTTTCCCTCAATCCCAGTAAAAGTACTTGCACATCTACTTCAGAACCTTAGAGTATTAGGGAAAAGATATTTCTCTGAATTTCCTGTATAACCTTCCTCTACTGTTCACTGTAGTGGGCTATGCAAAAAAAAAAAAAAAAAAAAAAGTGAGTGATAAAGGTGCCAGGGAGAAATTTCCAATTATCACTGGGTTTTAGCATTCCGCACCATTTTTCTGCACCACTACCACCTCCACTCTCGCATTCCTCCCAGCTCTTTTTTCTGCTTGTACGCTCACTTACCCAATTGCCTTATGAGCTGAGTCTGTTTCAAAAGAAAGACCAGGAGGAACAAGGGAAGAAGTTAAGTAATTTTTATGCACAAATCAGTCCATTATATAGTCACACAAACAGCTGGACCATCACATCTGAAGGACAGGATAGGCAAAGAGGACAGTATGTAAGTCAATACTGCTGCTAAAGGAAACACCCCAAGCACATCCATCTATATGCGTATAGATCAACCAGGCACAAAAAGTGCTTTAAAAATCAAGTTACTGATGTTGTGAAACTGCTATATGTGGACAGTACTTCCACTCCTGTGTCTTAGCTACTCCACTCCTGTTGTTCAGATCCCTGTCTGTTGTGTAATATGTGTACATTCACAGACATAAACATTTTGGTCTGTATCTTCAGGAAGGATATTCCAATTAGAAGTTTCTAGAGGCATTCTTTCAACTCAGCTCCTTGCAGACTTGTATCTTTGTCTATGGCAGGACTAGGAATTTATTACTCTGAGACATACTTTGTTAAATGGAGCATTTAGATTAATTTTAAGCTGTATTACATAAAAATTATCAAGAATTCCAATTCATCTTTCAACCTAATCAAAATATCCTGGGGATTTTATCTGCCATGGCTTTGTTTATTTGATTTCTGTTTCAGTTATATTTTACATGTAAAGAAGAAGCATGCTTACTGTTTGGTTCTTTGTGTCACCTTTTTATAAAGGGATTTTCACAGAAAGCAGAACTGTTCTATATAGATTTATTTAAAAATCCTAAAAAAAGACTTTACTATTCCTTTTCAGATCCTCTTAATTTATTCTTTGCTCACCATTATTTCCTTCCATGCCAGTGACTCAAAGAGAACACACAAATCCAGACTCTTCCTATATTTTCAATTTCTCATTTTAACTTCTTTATATGGTCACTTGGTTTTTGCAGTAATAAATATTTACTATGCAACTTGCTATCAGCGTGATCATTCTTTCTATGCAATGATTAAAGCAAGCACTACCTGCTAAAGATTTACATTGAACACAATCTTGCAACTGTATGAAATTGTTCTTCAGTTCACATCTAGCTAGGATGTAGATCTACTCACAGATAATTTTTATTTACAAGGTTTATCTTTTTATATTGTATTTTATTAACATTGTTTTATTTTAGGATCTTTTTACATCTATATCATCTTCCCAACAGGTCTGAAGAAATTCTTTAATCAGAACAGGAATTCCTATGAGACAAGTGAATAGGAGTTATTTCTGCATTGTTCTAAATATGGCAAAACTAGTATTTCCTAAACATCATTTAATAATGTCCTTCTCTCCTGCAAATGTGTTCATAACTGAAGGCTGACAAATAACTCCTCTGTTTCCCACAAAGGCCACAGTTGTGAAGGAAGCAGCCAATACTCAAAATAGTGGAGTACAGCTCCAAAACAATCTTCAACTATCAAGGGATACACCTTGGACAAGAATAAGTATTTGCAGTGAGGGGATTGCAAATATTAAGGTCATTAAGGTTACTATGATCTCAAAACAGGGTAGGAATCCATATTTTGGCTATTTGCTGCAGTAATATAAAAATAAATCATTTTAGAAACAGTTTCTTGAGGAACCAAAAATCTGTCCCTGTTTTAATTTTGCTATGGATCCCCCTGTCATAAAGCACACAGATTTGCAACAGCTGGTCTTTAAGAATTCGATAGGTGAACTAATCTGAGAGGCTTGACTGGGGTGAGGAAGGTACGAACTGCAGGTACCACTTCCATTTTCACTCTCTGTTTCGGACTAGGTTTTTGCAGTAGCTGCTGCTGGAGGCATTAGCTGCTCAGATCTGTTAGCTGAGATTCTGCATACTCTCTGAACCTAACTCTCCTCGCACGTCACTGTTCAATGCAGTTTTTCAGATTGTTAGTAAAAACGTCTGTAACTGATACTTTGAAAGAGTTGCCGAACTCCCCCAACTCCTGTACCAGAAACCACAAAAGGCACTAACTATGCCTAAATAGTATGAAGACCCCAAAATAAGATCTTGTTATATGCACCCAACTCAGACCATAAGGCATCAGCCAGCCCAGAGTCTAGAGTTTCTGGAGCACTCCAGCTCCTCAGCACCAGTAAGAGCCTCTGCCGATGCTGAAAAAAATGGTCATTCTCCTGCAATGGTTACTGAGCTTTAAGACACTTGAGGCATCCAGACGACATTGTTTATCTACAAAATTATTTCCAGACATAAATAACAAAGAAGAAACTGGCAGAGTAATAGATATTAGCCCTCTCACCCCTAAGGTGTCTCTTTTCACAAGAAGAATCACTCTCCACTTTTCTGCTAGAAGAAAACCAAATTATATACTGTCCATTAGCCAAAACCCAAATGCCTTAAAATATTCTCAAATAGATAAATACACCACAATCCATGTAAAAATGTGTTCAACTTTTCATACTTGCTTTCGAAGATACTATTTGCAATTTGAAAATATTTTTCATATTGCTCTATTGAAGAAAAAAAAGGAAAAGGGGAAAGACTTTCTTCAGGAGTTTCTTCTGGAGAAAAAAAAAGCACTTGTGATCAGCATACTACATATCCTTTTACACCTTTTTCTTTTTTTCTGACAACAATGTTTTAAAAAGTAATATAATCTTAAAGCAGAGTGAGAAGACTTTTGATTTGCTATCTACAAGTAAGTCTGTATTAAAAAGTTCTGGTTTTTAAAACAGGAATTTAGAGAATATTTTCAATGGCTTCCCCTGGTACTAGTGGTCAGCATTTTATATATACCAAAGAAATGTATTAATTGCCTATACTTTTGGATAGCTAAAAGAAAACCTCTCCAAAAGGTTATACTCTATGAATGTCTCCACATACATGATCTTAGAATAGAATAGTTCAATAGTTCAGTTGGAAGGGACTAGTCCACATTTAGTCCAACTGCAATCCTGAGCACAGCCTTAAATATAAAATCAAAGAAACTCTCCAAAACCAACATACTGCCAAACACGTAGCTGCTTCACTACTGAACTGGCAAGGCTTCATGGTTCAAGTGGGTTTCTCCTTTGGCCAGTCCTACATGGCTTTCTGAAGTCCTCCACAGATTCAGATGAGTGTTCCCTCAGCACAGCCTGTTCCTAAAACACAGCGGCTATGGACAAATTCCAACGCATCCTACCTGTGACTCCTAAATATTGCTCTGACCTGGAAGGAAACAGACTCTCAGTTTGAAATACTGATTCAAATCACAGGAATCCGCTACAATATCCAGCTTCTGATATTATTATACAAAGTAGCATACATTCCAAAATAAAACCCAGAAATTTGGTGATCATAGTAATGCTGCTGTTCCCTTGAAAAGCAATTTACAGTGTTTTTACCACTATAAATATTCTGTCATATTTTAAGCCTGTAACAGAAATCTGACTAATCAAAATCAGTTGTCATAATCAAAAGCACTTTTGTGATAGAAAACCAAAACCACATTCCATCAGCAAGAAACCTACTAAATATATACATAATTAGGTACACTGTTTTAGAATTGTACCCTGTATTTCAGAAACAGCCATCAACTGATATGCCGCCATCTTCCCATCTGCTGATTTACTAAATTTATTTTTCAGTTGTAACTATTTTTATTTACTAATTCAGGATGTTTCCAAAACGGCAGTCAGAACATACTTACATGTGATTAATTCTTCATTATTGCATTTTTAATCTAAAATAAGGTTATTTTTGCAGCATACCTATAGACACAAATATAACTGTATTTGACTTTTACACTCTGTTTAATATATGCAGTCATTATTTCAGTATGGTTCAGTTGAAACCACTTAGCAGCTATTTGAAAATACTTAAATATGTGCTATTATCACAGGAAAAACAGAAAAACTTACAAATAGCTTTTACATATGGGAAGGTGGAATAGACACCATAGAAATTGACATAAAAGAAATAAGCACAATATTTAAAATGACATCTTCATTTACAGTTGCTAGAATTAAATGTCAAATTTACTTTCTTGATTTCATTTTAAAATAAAACTAGGAAACAGCCAACCAGCAACTAAACAGAGGAAAAAAGGGTTACATTTACTGATCAGTACTTCAGCTTTGCTTCTCTTGTAATTTTTCCTGATCACTTCAATAATATTAAGTACATTCTCCTATCATGCCTACAAAATTATTTAGGTTAAAGTACATTTCATAAATTAAGAAAAAGTTATGTGGATATTCTTACAAATAACAGTTTTAGTATTAAATTGAACTATTCAGGACATTGCTTAATACTTACAGCCTGCAGCTTCAAAAATATCATTTCTACATAAGCAATGCACGGAGAAAACACATTAAAGTAAAATATAAAATTTTTAAAAACTGAAGTGACTGCACTTCCCAAAAATAAATATAACATCTGTTGCAGAAACTGCTTGGCACTTCTACAGTTTTGTGAAGGACTTTTGTTATAGATAAATATTTTTCTACAATTCCTGTTACACACCACCTCAACTCAGACATTTTCTTTACTTATACTCCAAGGAGTCCTTTCATATCCATTAACTAAAGGTAATTTGTTGCCTCAAAGAACACATACATACATACCTCTAAATTTAAACTGTGATTCATCTGTCTTCTGACACATAAAAACACCAAGGTAATATCTATTATTAATGGACTTCTGCAAAAATGTCTAATAACATTCTCAATGCTCATTTTTTTTGTTAAAACCTTAAATATGCTCTTTTTAGAAATAAGGAATGGTCTTATGATTCAGCATTTTACTTTCATTTCACTTTTCGATAATGAGGAAAATAGGCCAGTAAATGCATTAGGAAAGCAAGAAATTTCCACTTTAACATAGGCAAAATTGACTGAATAAGGCTCCCACTCTGAATACACAAACATCAGACATCTTTTTTTTTTTTTCCACAAAGTCAGAACTTTGTGATGTTCTCTACTTTTTTTCTCCAGTTTGGTGTTCCAGTATTGTTAAGTAAAAAAATTAAGTAAGTATTGTTAAGTAAAAAATCAAAGACATACACTGAGCTCTTGATAGCCCTTTTTTTTTTCTGCATATATGCATAAGCTTTGCACTTTTAACACAATTCTTGTATTCAGAATTCTGCATTTTTATTAAAGAGCACACAGTAGAAACAAAATTAAATGCTACTGTAAGCATATAAAGATCTACTCCGCTACTGAGATATCAAGTAGTTGATAACAATGGATGAGGAGAAAATGGGGGTACTACCAATAAGAGAGAAGAAATATTAATTCTTAATACACAGAAGATTCAGTTCAGGCCCAAAAGTCTATCCATGGGGACTCAACTGCAAAATGGATTTACACATAAAATTTGCTGTAACACAAACTAACTGGCACTGTATTCACTACTTTTATGAAACCAGTCAAGGAACATTTCTTAAATGGTACTTGTAATCAAAATCCTCAATTAACCTTAAACCAAATTTGGACATTTTATAAAAGAAAAAAGTAATAAAATAAAAAAATACTTAAATCATGTGAAAAGGAAATGTCATATGTATTGCTCTATGAAAAAAGAAACAATCAAAACACCTTGGGTAGACTTGGATAAATAAAATTAAACCAGCTGTGTCTCGGGATATTGTAATTTTTTAAGTGGACAGCTAAGAATACAGCTTTGCTTTTACGTTGCACAATAAACTAGAGGAAATTAACAAACTGATATATAAAAATCCATATTACATTTCCTTTAAATGTTCACTACTTCTTCCTAAGTTTGTTTTTAGATGAACAACAGACTAAAACTTGGAAATTCTATCCCTACATCACCTCAGTTTACCTATTTATGTAACTTGATACACTTAATCCAAATTCCTCTTTTTCTATTTTCTTCTCTTTTTCCTAAGTATGGATTCTTGGAAGAACAGACCAACAATTTAATACATCATCTTACAGCATAGCTTACACAGTTCTCACCTACTCTCTTCCTCTCCTGTTAAAAACATCACTTTACTCTGGTCACATTTTACACCTCTATTTCCTGATACATAATAAGTGTAACTTTTTATCTTCTGTTTTCTTTTGACCAAGAAAGGAGGTATAAATAGAAAAAAAGCAGTACAGAAAGTACATACAACTATACTGTACAAATAGTGCTATCCTATAGAACAGTAAGTTTTGCATTAATTGAATTGGCATTATTTAAAGATTGTATTTTAGACAAAGAAGCGCATCTAAGAAAGCAACAAGTTTAAATACAAAGCAGCAACACAGAAAGATGCTGAAACAGTTTTCACTCTGCTGTAATAAAAAAACACCACTCACAGAACAAACAGCAGATTTCACATACAATCTTTAATGGGAAAAGTCCATTAAATGACATTTATGAAAAGAATGATGCCACCACAACCTCAGAAGAATAAGTAAAGCTTCTCATGAAGAGTCAGTAAATTTCATCATTTCCTCAAAGATATAGGAGGTGATAGGAATGTAAGTTAGATGAATGTTTCAGAAACTTATGACTAAAAGGTACACTGACTAGAACAATTATATAGTTTACTATGTGATAGCTACAAATTAGACAAAGACATTACTCCTTAAGAGAAGAAAATCAGAACAAGTTAAGGAATTCAGAACAGGAATTGCAACTCTGCCCTCATATCAGTACACAGCAGCTCAGGAAAAAAAATCTTTTACATAAAAGATAACCATGGCTGCCTTCTATTGCTTTAACCATCTGCAAAGGATGGAATAATGGGGTAGTGCAAGATTAAAACTAACAGCAAATAAAAACCTGATCTGAACAAAAAAATCACTGTCCCAGCAGCTTTTGATAAGCATGGTTTAAAAACATCTTTTCTCTGTTAAGCAAAATATGGTGAAAGCAGGAGGGCTGTTTGTATCCAGAAATTACTTGTCTGTTTTCCAGAACATCTAAGTCTGTATAGAGTGCATTGGATTAAGTTCTTAGGGGCTGCAACCATTCTTGGTCTGTGTATTTACAGCAAAGAGTAAGTGAGGCCAGTCCTTAACTAGAATGTCAGGGTAACAAGTAAAACCGGGTCAGTGGTGTGCGGATAGTAAATACAAACTGGCAAGAAGCTGCCATGTTAACATACCTCTTGTACGGAGCGAGCTGCTGGCTTGTCTTGATGATTGGCCAGTATTAAAAACGGCAAAGTACATAACTGTGGGTGCTGGAGAGCAGAATGCAGTTCATTTCTAGCAGTTTCTAGATCATCTTCGGAGGATGCACTGTCTAATACAAATATTACCCCTTGGGATCCTTGGTAGTAACGACTCCAGTATTTCCTGATATTGTCAGCCCCTTTCAAGACAATAATAAGAACTAATTAAAACAAGAACAATTAAACAAATTTTAACACTTGTATCTGAAAATAACCCTTTGACTTAGAACAATCAAAGCAATGAACTAAATTTTCTCTCCAAAATAACAATCATTGAAAGAATATAAAATAAAAGCAACCATATATATATTCAACATATATATATTCAACACACACAAAACCATCAAATTAACATTGTTTAAATACAGAAAGAATTTGACTCAATGCACTTTTTATGACTGAAAGTTTCTGCTCCATTGATAAGTACTGGCAGAACTACCATGCTTCCAGTACCACCTAGTTTAATCTTACACCTTCTCAGTGAAATACCTTGGTACTAATATCTAAATCTTTGCTCATTCTTATTAAGTAAGTCCTGCAGCTCCTAGCTTCTGTCATGGCAATTACTTATTTCTGACCATGGTAAGACCTTCAGTTGATCTCCAAACCAGCAGGCAAACACCTCGTAACTGGGGAAAAAAAGGTATCAGGAAAACCTATTAAAGTAATTAGACATTTAATGAGGATAATGGTGATACAACAGTGATTTGAAGAGTGAAAAAGATATTATGGTGACAACATGCATAGACATTAATTTCAACTACTTTTTCTCTGTCAACCACAATAGGGATTCTGGAAGAGCCCAGCAGTAGACAAGAGTGACTGTACAGACTTACATGCCACAGTAATATTCAGGACACAGTTCAGCAGCACTGAGCCATCTCAACAGAAGCCAAGCAATGAGGTTATCTACAGAAAGCTTTTGTCTCCCCTGGAGAGCAGTATATATGGTAACACTGAGGTAGCACAAAAGAAAATTGTATTTGACAGCTGTCAAACTATCTAAAGTATGATTTTGATATGGGCTACTCTTTGTATGTCTGAATCTGGCACTGCACTCATGGGACTAACACTAAAAACTGAACAGCAGCAGTGATGTTCTAGAAGAAAACCTCACATATCTGCAAGACAGTGATTTGCAGAAATGTGCTGAAGGTATCCTTTCCATACGCTTTTCTTATTTTGAGTTATGAAGAAGTGAACTTCAATGTAGTCACAGGTATCAAGTGCTAATACTAATAAAACTCCATTTTACAGTGAGACAAAACTACATACGTAGGCATAAAATGAAAATTTAATGCAACATAATTACTATAATATTGATAGGATATTTAAATACTCACTTACTTTACACATTGTGCAAGAGAAAAGACAGCCACCAAACAAGGTGAAAATAGAAATATCTAGAAAGGAATTCACACTATACACTTCAGGCACCCAACTCGGAGTGTTCAAATTCACTGGAACCTTAAGCACTCCCTTTCTGTATTCTGCAACTAGCACAATTTAGATGGCTAACGAACATTATGAACACACAGTTTTTCCTAAATAGAATACTGAAGTTATACCTGAACAGGTTTCTTTTTCTGCAAGAAATCTAAAGAGTTGATTACTTAAAGGTAAATGCCCACAGGATATATTCAAGACCTTGCTTAGTTTCTCTATTAGTTTCAAGACCTTGTTTAATTTCTCTATTAGTTTAACCAGACTCAAAGTAACAATTCTCAAATGAGAGAAGCATTTCACAAAATCTCAGAATTACAGAATGGTAGGAGTTGGAAAGGACTGCTGGAGGTCATCTAGTCCAAGCTCCCTCCTATAGCAGGATAACCTAGACCAGATTGCACAGGAACACATACAGGTAGGTTTTGAATGTCTCCAGACAAGGAGACTCCACAAACTCTCTGAGCAGCCTGTTCCAGAGCTCCATGAGTCCCACAGTAAAGAAGTTTTTCCTCATGTTGAGGTGGAATTTCCTGTGTTCCAGGTTGCGCCCACTGCCCCATGTCCTGTCACTCGGCACCACTGAAAAGAGACTGGTCCCATTCTCTAAACACCCACCCTTCAGATATTTGTAAACATTGGTAAGATCCCCTCTCAGCCTTCTCTTCTCCAGGTGAAACAACCCCATGTCTCTCAGCCTTTCCTCAAAAGAGAGATGTTCCAGTCCCTTCATCATCCTTGTAGCTTTTTGTTGGACTCTCTCTAGTATTTCCTCGTCCCTCTTGAACTGCAGAGACCAGAACTGGATGTGGCCTCACCAGGGCAGAGCAGAGAGTGAGGAGAACTTCCCTCAACTTGCTGATCACACTCTTTAGAGGGACTGCATCAGTGGATAAGGGATGAACTATGGATGTGATCTAGCTGGACTTCTCCAAGGCCTTTGGCACAGCCCCCCACAACATCCTATTCACCAAGCTGGAGAGATAGGGATTTGATGGGTGGACCGTTCAGTGGATAAGGAATTGGCTTGATGGCTGCATCCAGAGGATAGTGGTCAATGGCTCAAAGTCCAGATGGAGAGCAGTGACAAGTGGTGTCCCTCAGGGGTCTGTACTGGGGCCTGTCCTGTTTAACATTTTTATCAGTGACATAGACAGTGGTATCGAGTGCACCATCAGCAAGTTTGCAGATGACACCAAGCTGAGTGGTGCTGTCGATACACCAAAGGGACAGGATGTCATCCAGAGGGACCTGGACAAGCTGGAGAGATGGGCCCAGGTGAACCTCATGAGAATCAACAAAAGCAAGTGCAGGGTCCTGCACCTGTGCCAGAACAATCCCCACTGTCAATACAAGCTTGGGGAAGAGGCAATAGAGAGCAGCCCTGCAGAAAAGGACTTGGGGGTGCTGGTAGATGAGAAGCTGGA
>JAAGNO010010628.1:220331-232691 GCA_033439905.1 Ceryle rudis
TTGTTTGTTTTTGTTTTGTTTTTGTTTGTGGGTTTTTGGGGTTTTTTTTAATAATTTAACTGAACATAAAAATTATCACCAACATGAGAAATCTATTTAAAAGATTGTTTTATACCTTTTGGTAAGTATGAATATAATAAAATATAGAGCCTTCAAAACCTGCTAGTCCCTGCCTATGCAGAGTGCCAGGCTTTCAGCTTGTGCTAATCAGGAAATGCAGTCTCACAGGTTTGGCCTATTTGGGCCTCAAGTTTCAGATTCTAGTAAGAGCACAATTTAAGGCTTTGTTGCTAATTGTTACAGAAGAAACAATCACTCCTCAGTTCAGGACTAAAAACTAGTATTTGTGTTTAAAAGGACTTTTCAAATTTTTATGCTAATATCAGGTGAGTATGTCTACCTTCAGAAGCCAGTGAATGGCAGTTCACATACTGAGTACTGTAGCAGATCTTTTGTTTGTTATTTGATACTTTGAACGTGCTCTGAATGCTTCTATTTTTCTGTCACTTCCACTTTCTAAACCTTCTGATAATGTTTATCAACACAGAGGGGACTTTTCACAATGCTTTGGCAACATGAATCTGGCTGCATGACAAATACATAAGGCTTTATAGTAGTACATAGATGTCTCCGCTGCTTACTCATGAATACAATGATACCATCTTGTTATGATCACAAAGCTCCACATACAAAACATTATCCAGTTTTTATTTACAATTCACAACTGCCAGCCTACACTAATCCCACTGAATGTAATTATTTGCTTATTTACTGTATATACCATTTATGAATTGCAGAGGTCTGCAAGATACCTCTCTAGTGACTTACACTGGATAGTCCCAGGTTACAATAATTTAACTACTCACGTTCCATTTTGTGCTACAGATAAAAACAACTCTCTGTTGCATGGAGGTGTGGAAGCGAGTAACAAGCAAGAAAGCAGAGTGAGTCACTCCAGATGGAGAGTCTTCAGCCTGCCTGGTGCAAATCTGTGCCCAGCAGCATCTCCCTGACACCCAGTGCCAAGTGGAGCAAGAGAGAAGGTGGTGGCGGGCCCTTGGGGTGCTGCACAAGATGGCCACTAGTGGCACCTGGGACCAGTGTCAGTGATGAGCCGGTATCCACCACAAGTGTGGGGAGGTTTGGTTTCTTTTTCTTTGACGGCTGATTTTTCTGGAAGTGCAGCAACTGAAGCTGGAAGTAGTAACTCTATTGTGAGAGCACTGCTCTGCCTGTAACAAAGGCTCTGTTGTGCAGGCCTGCAGCACAGCACCCAAAGCTTAGGATGTTTTCAGCCTATTTACTTTTATTCATATTTGAGTAAATCTGGCATGGCTGCTAGAGAAAAATAGCATATATTAAGGCCTGTTTTAATCAAATGGATCCTTGATACAAAAATGTAATTTCTTTCTACTGGCAGTCTGCATGGCAACGGCAATTAACTACAACTCTGAACTGCTGCTATGACCTAAAAGAAAATTAATCGTCTCAGATTCTGTCCTGGCAAATCAGCAGAGTACACAGAGAAAGTCAGAAAAGCTGTTATAGAATCTTGATACTCAAACTAGTACAGCTCCAGCCAGAGTACAAATGAGAGTGACTTTCAGGTTGCTCTGTCTTAAGACAACCAGAAGCTGCTCAAGAGTTCTGCCCCTCCTTGCTGAAGGATAAGCCTCTTTCAGTCATTGAGATTCCAGCTGTGACCAGGAAAATGGAGAAGTTTGTTTTTTATTTATGTCCTTTTGGCCTAAAATTCTCTTTTCTCAGCAGTAACTGTGAGAAATTTTATTAGAATTAGTTCATGTGTACTGAAAAGTTTGAGATACACAAGCCAAACCAAAGGCAACAGAAGTGCACGATCTTATCATAAATATATGTCATTTCATTTATTGTCTAGGTTATGTGACAGGAATGGTACACAGAATGCATTGCCCGCACTTTGGAGGCTGTTAGAAGTGTGAAATAACAAAAACTCAGTATGACAGTCAGCTGCAGTTTTCCCTTTGTTGATTTTAGTTTTGTTCCTTTTAAAGATATGTATGTAAGTGATTTCCACTGAGTTTTCTCTTGTGCCGGACATGTGCTGAACATCAGACCACTCATCAAGGGTTCTGCAATACTGTTTGTCCTACAGTCAGAGATTACAGATAGATCCTGTGGGATCTTAGGTAAATGTTGATGAATAGTGAAAGCTTCTTTCTATTGTCCTTACCTTCTGACCCCAAGTATGCAACAAATAAGCATAAATGTAGAAGAGCGACCACAAATTTGTATCTGGTGCATTCTTAAACCATTAATGCACATATTTAAAATCTTAACATTTTTGTCTTGTAATAAAATAGAAAATATATATGGTCTTCTACAGCAATTACTTATGGTGGGACGCTGATGAAGATCACTTACCTCTCATCTCTACAGATCATGAGGAGAGATTTTTTTTTTTTCCTCTTCCTCTTCTTTTGCTGCTGCTGTTGTAAGTAATCTTCCAGGAAAGAAAGGCCATACAGAGAAGGTATGTTCTCAGTGCTGACAGGCCTTGGCTGATAGGGCCCTTCCAAAAATGTTAATAATAAATCTTTATCTTTAGCTCTTGCATGTCCAATGGATTGTTTTGCTGGGAAAGGGACAGTGTTCTGAGTGAGCAGAGGCCAGGGATGAGGTCAGCACTGCAGCCATGCTCCAGCGCTGATGCTGAGTGTGATTGCTACAACGAATGTTGACTGGCAGGCCCGAGGAAAAGGGGCAAGCAGCAGTGGCTTTGCAAACTCTTTTGAGGGGAGCAACCAACCAGTTGCAGTCTGTTTCAGACAGTATTTATATTTGTAATGAGATATAGTAAATGATAATCAGTTGCTCTGTAAATAACAACAGCAAAATTACTGTTAAGATAGAGTTTCCAGAAGCTAATTGTATTTTATTTATTTTTTTTTTAGCCATTCTGTAGCCTAAAAACTTACGTGTTCAGCAGGCAATGTCAGACTGACAGCAACTTGACCTCGGACAGTCAGACTGAGAGGAAGATAAGTGTCATGGCTGGTTCTCTTCACAGGATTTCTTCCCACATTTTTGCTTGCATTATTTTAGCTTTGGTGTGACAGTTTCAGAACGGTTGTACGGGAGCCTGGACAGATGATAGTTATTTACTGCAACCTGGGGGAAACACAAGTATGCGCTAGCATTGTGGTTACCGAAACATTGATGGCAAAGGATTGCAGGTAGAAGCCGGTATCTGCCCGAGGCACTACCAACGACCACTTTCCATCTGTGATCAATTTGACTTGCATTCAGCTCACGCACATGCGTCTCCACATAGTAAAACACGACTCCTGTTGTCATACCAGGACTGCTAGTGATGTAGCCGATCAGACTGCAGCCTGTCTTACGCTGGGTATTTACAATGGCCCCTCAGTTACGGGTAGAGACCGGAGCGACGGGCAGGGCAGGGCCGGGAGGGGCCGAGGCCTGCGGCACTCGGCACCCCCTAGCGGGGCAGCAGCGGCACTTTGTCTCCCGGCGGGTGGGGCCTCGTGTTGCCGTCTCTGCCCGGCCGTGTCCCACACAGCTGCCGCGGCGGCTCCGCGAGAGGGGGCGGTACCGCGGCTCCGTGCTCCGGAGGCTGGGGACAGCCGCGGCGAGGGCAACAGAGCAGAGCTGGGCTCGACTCGGTGCTCGCTGTTCCTTGCCGACGGGGGAGGGGTCGGAGCCGCCCCCGTCCGCGGGGGCTGTCTCCGGGCCAGCAAGGCGGTACGAGGCGGCTAAGGACGACCACCGCAGCCGGGCCGGAGCGGGCGGGTCCAGGCTCCGCCCTGCGTCCGCCCTCCCTGCCGCCGGCGTCCTTCTAGCCCGGGCACCTGGAGCACTGCAGCTGAGTGAGTAAGCCGCGTCCGGGGTCTCTTCCGTCACCCTAGCCTCGCGGATGGGTGTCCCGGCGGCCGCGGGTGCAGCGCAGGCCCTGCGGCCTGGCCCTGCTTTGTTCCCCGGGCGGCGGCTTTGGAGCTGTAGGGCGCCCCGCTCCGTCGGGCGGCGGCTGGCTCCCGGCCCTCCCGGGGGCGGCGGTGTTTCGGCCTTGCGGCAGGGCAGCCCTCCCGCGCCCGGCTTCCCTGGAGAGCGCCGCATCCGCGCGGCAGGCGGCAGGGCTAATGGGGTACCTGGTGGCTGGCTCTGGAACTCGCCTCCCTCTTTTTCTACGCACTCTGCTTCCCCATCCCCCTTTCTTGTTACCTGTTGCTTGGTCGTTGGAGTTGGTAGGTGTGGGGGTGGGGGGTGGGCGGTTCGGGTGTGCTGGTGGGGAGATGTGGGAGGGGGGGGGGAGGGCGCCAGTACGAAGCGATTATTGGTATATCAAAATAAGAAATTTAGCAAGCAGTTCAACATGGTTATAAATAAAGCAAGAACTCCTTTTCAAGTAATTTAAGCAGGGCTATGTTTGATTTGAAGTCTATATATATTCTTTCTGACTTGGGATCAATTTAAATTGCATTTAACATTTATAATATTGGATAAAATCCTTATTTTCTTGTGGGAACACAGTCTGGGGTAGGAAACAAACACAATAAAAAAATAAACCAAAGCTAGGACTATTTATTAATATTCTAGTATCATGTACTTGAAATACAAATTTCTGCAAAAAAAGACACAGCAAACTTTGCTTCACATACCTGTTCTAAAGGTTAACACAGCAATAATCAGATCAGGAAGAGCCAACACAAGAGACTGTTTTCTACACACTTTGCCTGAAAATTTACAGTCCCTACAGAAATGAAGCAATAGAACCTGGCGTCATTAGCAGCTCCAGAAGGCAACCAGCACAGTAAAAATTACCACTATCTTCGACCTCGAGAAAGGATACTGCTTCAACCAAACAAAAAGGTTACTACACAGTCAGCAGCTGCTTCACATAACTGCTTGGCTGTTGATGTAAGAACCTTAAACAGCACGAATTCTCCTCTAAGTTTTTTAAATATCAGCTGTTAATACATTGCTGTATGACTTTCAGTTACCTAAACCTCAAAGACTATTTCAAAACAGAGTATCAAAAACTGAAACTATATAGAACCTCTCCCTTTGAGTAACATGCAACAACCAACAGGGATTGTTAAAAACAGATGCCTTTCTACCTTCCTGCAAGTTTCCAAGATTCCAAAGTTTCCAACATCTGGACAAGACCTCCATACTACAGTAAAGAAAACTGAGATAACTTAAGGCAAAACCCAGGCATAAGAACAAAAACATAGACTTCTCTTCCACACCAGAAGAAAAAATTCCAAAATAAAAGTAAAAAGATCAAATATGCAAAATTCTTTTTTTTATTGTCAGACAGCAGCAAGAGAGAATTGATACTAAGTCTTTACCTTCATGAAATAAGAACACATCTCCCATCTAGAAGATTAAATGTTGACCACCAACTTTTGGAAGAAAACCAAACTTTTAGAAGCTTGCCTTATCTCCCTTACCTAGGCAATGAAAAGCTATCAAAATTAGCATTTTTGTCCAAAATCTCATAAAAAAAATAGACAATATAATTTGTAAGTACAAACATGTAAAACCCCATAGTTAAAGGCAAAAGAAGGAAAAATGTGCAGTTAAAAAAAAAAAAAAAAAAAAGTCTAACAATCCTTCTGTCTTTGGGAAGACACAAATGGGTGAAAAATCCAAATCGAATATTTTGTATTACTTCAGGACATCCTGTCATGAGACAAAAGGCTCAAAGTACTCCACTGAGATAAAGTTTCTCATAACACACATACCTGCATAAAATAAAAGTAGTATGATCAGAAAAAGTTAAGGGGAAGACACTTTAACAAGAATCTCCTACAGAATACTCGGACTCAAGTCTTGATGCAAAAACTTCATGACCTATAACAATTATATATTTCATAGAGATTAGAGCCAGCAAAACATATAAACTGGTCTGCAAATGAATCACTCTATTTCAACAAAAAAAACCACAGAGCAACACAAGCACACAAGCAGAACCAACACTATCCTGGTGGAGTGGCCCCTTTATCAATGAAAACTTCTGCCTCTTTTACAGGATACATGCTCAAACAAGAACATGCATGTTAAAATCCATGGACCAATGGTAGTAAAGAGGAAAAGCTACCCTATTAATATGTGCTTCTCTCAAAGCCTTCTTTCAGAGAAGTATCATGAAACTTGATTTGGTCTCATGGAACTTCCTTCAAGAACCAAGTTAACTTATACCCCAAAGAAGTTTTTATAATCTGGTAGTGACAAAAAGAAGAACAGAGAAAATCTGGGCCCTCTCCAGAAGGAACCAGGGATGTGGTCACACAGGATACAGAGAAGGCCAAGGTGCTATGACTTTTTTGCCTTGGTCTTCAGTAGCATGGGCTCTAACCATAGCACCCAAGCTGCAGAAGGCAAGGACAGGGACAAAGAAGGGTATGCTGGTTGATGAAGCACTTAACATGAGCTGGCGGTGTGCGCTCGTGGACTAGAAAGCCAACTGCATCCTGGACTGCATCAAAAGAAGTATGGACAGCATGTCAAAGGAGGTGATTCTGCCCCTCTACTCTGCTCTTGTGAGTGTGCACTTGGAGTACTGCATCCAGCTCTGGAGCCCCCAACACAAGTTGGACAGGGTCCAGAGGAGGCCCATGAAGATGATCAGAGGGCTGGAACACCCCTCTTATGAGGACAGGCTGAAGGAGTTGTATCTGTTCAGCCTGGGGAAGAGACGGCTCTGTGGAGACCTTATGGCAGCCTTCGATACCTGAAGTGGGACTACAGGAAAGGTGGGGAGGGACTTTGTATATGGGCACGTGGTGATGGGACAAGGGGCCAAGCTTTCAAACTAGAGCAGGAGAGATTCAGGCTAGAAATTGGGATGAAGGTGGTGAGACACTGGAACTGGTTGCACAGAGAAGTTGTGGACACCTCATCCCTGGAAGTTTTTAAGACCAGGCTGGATAAGGCTCTGAGCAGCCAGGTCTAGTGGGACCACAGCAGGGGAGTTGGGAACCAGATAATCTTTAATGTCCCTTCTAACTCAAGACATTCTATGATTCTATTATTTCAGTGAGGTTTCAACCTTGCTGACAATCTAATGAACATCCTCAAGATTCGTTTTACTATGTTTACATACATAATAAGAGATCTACAGAAATTCTGGAATATAAAGAAGACCGAAGTGGTTTTTTTTAATTAGAAGAATATTAGATGAAATTAGACTCCACAAGAACTCTCATTAGAAGTGTGTTTTGTTACTTTTAACAGAGCTTCCTCTTGATCGCTTAAGGCTCGGGGTAAGAACTGGGCAGCCAAATATTTTACACCGTATAGAGACAATTAAAAAAACCCACAACCACAAAACAACCATCCCTCCAAAACCCAACAAATCCAACAAAAGAATAGATTTCAAAGAACATAACTCAGTGGAACTTCGCTGCCTTTGCAACACTTTCAGTGGTGCATCAAATATATTGGTTTTGCCAAATGTTCTGTTAGCCAGCACTTGTAGAAAGCTTATATGCACAACAAGCACAGGGAACACACTTCCTTGAGCTGCCATGTGAGCTGTACTACATTTACAGTCCAGTTTGTATTTCTGTATAACTTAACCACTGCAATCCAAGAAATTACATTAACAAAATACACCACACTTATCCACCTTCCACATCTCCTGCTTTTTACTTTCTGTTCTTTGCAGTCAGCATGTGTACAATTTTTCTCAACTTTTACCTGCTGTGGTGAAACACAGGGTTTAAATTCCAATCATATTGGTGTATCATTTTAAAATTTAAAACAACTAACAGTTTGGTATAGTGAGATTTAGACATTGCATGTTTTTATAATGAATAAATAAATGCTATACCTCCAAGTTCTTTTACGTTCAAGATGGCATTCTGGAATGGCACCGCTTTTATACTAAAACCTAAGGACAGAAATAAAGAGTATGAGGAAGTTATTTGTTAAAGAGGCCATTTGAAATCAATTGCATACACTCAGAAAAGAATATATGATTCATCAAGAGCCAGGATTTTGCATGTGAAATTTTGTTTCAAAATAATATTTAAAAATATCAGTTAGGTGTAGGGGGAGAATAGATCAGTATGAGCAATGAAATTTGAATGACACTACGGAATAGCTGGCATACAAAAAATTCAGCACAAAACTTCCATCCATGTCATCTACCTTTTGGTAAGGAGTTAGTATAGAATATACCTTTATAAATCATCTTTTAATGCATCTGGAATTGAAGTTTACATTTCAAACTATCAGTAGCAAGAAATGACCCTTCTGCAATTTTTAGGATAGTTGGAAGACAATATGCAATTCAAATCACTGGTTTCTTACATTTAAACTTCACTTGAGGTTTTGGCTACATCTAGAGTATTAATCCTGTCTATAATTGTTATTAATAGACTTAAGTGGCATGTATTAAAACAGTTACAAGCACACTAAAAGTATCTATTAGCCTGTTATATGAGTAAAAAAATAAAATAAAAAAAAATTTACAAGTGTGATGTTTTTCTTCAACTGAAAATTCAGATAGCCAGGAGAATGTGAAACACTCCTAGCAACCCATCAATACACTATATACTAAACTGTGCATGCTTAGTGCACACATAAGCTTATGTAACACTTCATATAAGAAAAATATCTGTTCTTTCAGCATAAAATATTCAGCTAGACATTTAAATTGATTTCCATCTAGCACAAGTAGTTTCAACATGATTACATATCTGTGAAGTGAGCAAAGAAGTTTTGAAAAAATGTGTTTCACTCGAAGTTTATTAGCTATCATTTAACAGAAACAAGGTATTTTTAATCCTACATCAGACCACTAAGATATTCCAGTACTCCAACCATGGTCAGTGCTAGATGCAGTAGAGAAAAGTGCAAGAAAATCTGAAGGGAATAATTATGTCATCTTTTTGTTGTTGTTGTAAATACTAAACTCTTCCTAGAAAGGAGATAAAACTGGAATAGATAGTGGCATTGATCAAAAAAAGAAAAAAAAAAACAGGTTATAGTTTGAAAATTAAGTGGAAAAGTTGTCACACTGAATTCTTGGATTCTCAACAATATATTCTGATATAGCAGAGATATATAGTACATATGGGTAGATTTGTTATAAGCTGATTAAGCCTAGATATGCCTAATTTTGGTTTGGATGCTGCCTAGTTTTCTCCAGGGCCCATTTTCATTTCTCAGGTTGCCTACCTAAAGAATGGTATTTTGTTGCAACTGTCTAGAATCACATGAGAAATTTAATTTTAAAATTAGTGCATTTTCATTATTTCCTTTGATAGATCTATACTGCTATTCACACTGCTGTGACTATTCCTTTCAGGGTCTAAGTGTTAAAGCGCAACTTATATTAATTCCAGGTGAACTTTTCAAGTTTATATGGGCAGGGGGTGTGGAGGGGAGAAGGCTGAATTACTCTAGAATTTCCTTCTAACTTTTTGAGTTAGGCACTGACATCTTCTTCACATAGTGAAAAATCAGATCTCTTTAGCATTACCAATAACACCGCTGTGAAGGAAATGGGTTAATTATTTATCGCAGTAAAAAAAAACCCAGTATTTTCTTGTACCTGTTTTACATTGTTTACTTACAGTTGTATTAAATAACTTCATGTTCTTGTAATTGAAACAAAGATACACTGAAAACTAGTTAGAGTTGCTAAGGGACAATCATAAAATTCAAGCCCATAAACCACAGCTACAACATAAAGCCATGTAACTATAAACACAAGTCACTTGCACAACACTCACTGTTCCCTCAGCAAATAGACCTTAGTAAACCATCTCTATGATCTCATCTGTCCTCTTCCTGAACTTTGCAGCCAGGTATTCCTTCTTCTCACTCCACATGTTTATTTCTGGTTTTGTTTTGGTTGGGTGGTTTGTTTTTTTTTTTTCTGGTGCTGTTTTGCTTTTTGATTTTATATTTTTTTAATCAAACTACCCTTTTCAGTGGTTCTTGTTCATCTATATCAGCATGCATACACAAAATTTTTGGCCTTAAGATACATCTTAGCTGTGGTTGTTAGGTCTGCTTTTATGTATCTTCTCAATGCCACTGAAACTTTTTGTAAATTGATTCTCTGATCAGAATCAGCCCTTACCATGTAAACAAGTCTCTTTGCTGATCTAAAAGGAAAGAATTATCACCTGAAATAAACACCTCTATTGGATTTATTCTTTTGATTGCTAGCATATACCACAAAGCAGTACTGACCAAATATGAAAATAAATAAATCCCTACTTAAGTTTCAGAGCATCACTGTCCCACTGTATTTTATAGCACCCTCTCCTCTTCGCTGTCCATGTAACAAGACTGTGTTAAAAAAAAAAGTAAAAAGAGATGAAAGAAACCTCTTATTATGTGTATATGCTACACTACTACTGTATGTTTCCAATGGTTCTACCCTCCACCACAATGTATGTTTTGACTTTCCAGACATTCCAAAATTGTATGTTTTCATGGATATTCCCCAATGTATGACCAAATACTGAAAAAGTAGTGGTAGCTTCAAAGCAATCCATTAGGTACTTTCAAAAGCAAGATAACTAAGCTGGAATTCTCTACCACCTTTGCTATATGTTTCAAAAGTTATCTATAGGCAATGTTACAGCACACCATGGAATAAATAACAGCATCCTACCTGTGGTAGACACTATATTCTCTGGGCTTTCACTGCAAAGCTGTGACAGAAGACTTGTCTTGCCAGAACCGGTGAGGCCTATGCAAACCAAGTCATATTCAGGTCGTGGTGGTGGTGGTCCCTTGCAGCAAAGTGCTCTAAAACACTGCCAGGGTAGGGAAAAACAAAACAAAACCAAAAGGAAGAAGTTACTTTTTTTTTTTTCTCCAAACATATTTAACGAGGTAATAAAATCAAGTTTATTTTGACAAAATCAACAATTAATAGACTGAGAACACCTCAACTAAAATTTAGAATAGCTTTATAAGAAAATACAGATATGCTTGTTAATGTTTAACCTAAAACTCATAGACCTTAACTGAGGAAAGTAACATCCAATTCCTGAATAGCATAAACAGGGCACATACAAAGAGATAGCACATGTTACTTAATTCCGTGGTTGGGTATTCATGAGTTTGCTTCCTGTGCTAATTTCATGAAATACTTGGTGTGAACATCAGAGCAGCTCCTGAGCAGCTGCTGGCCAGGCAAAAGCTGTTGTCACGGGAAAGAATCAGAGAACTTTCTTCCATTGATGTCCTTCCTGGGCTTGCTTTATCATATGCTTTACGTTACAGTATCAGCTGTTAAAGAGTACAGCTTGTAAAGAAATAAATTTTGCCAGACACAGCTCTAGTAAAAAATATGTAGACCACTTTCCCTGAATAAGCGTAAATTAATCACAGTATAAAGTAAAAAAATCTCTGACATAGACTACTTTAGAGTATCCTTCTCATGTGTCAAACAAAATTGCCAAAGCAGAAGAAGCTCATCCAAAATTTTCTTTAAGCACTTCATCAGACCTTTTTTTTATATGTAATAAGGAAAAGTTTTATGTAAAAATCTAAACCCGTACCATTCTGGGAAAACTAGGAGGTTTATATTTAAGGTATGGGGTATAATTACCTACTGATGTCCAAGATAGACTTTCACCATCCCAATATACATAAATACCCTGTTTTCCCCAGTATCTGTCACCTTCCTATCAGAGGAATACATCTGCTATAGCAAGGAAGGGAAAACACATTTGTGTAATCTCTCCTCTCCCAGACCTTCTGCCTTTACATAGTCTCATTTCGGTTTTCCATCTTAACTGCAAGCCAATCACTGCATCGAGTAAAGAAATCAGTCTTTACAACCATAACCTAGTCTGTCTACATGATTACCAAAGATCATAACTGGAGGAATGAACAGATGTCAGTAAGGCACTGTTGCAAACAGTGGCATCTAGCTCTGTCAGCAAGTCACCCAAAGAGAACATGATTATGAAAAGACAGCTTGTTGAATGCAGAACTTTTATAGGATTCTTTCATTATATAGATGGTAAGTATACATGCTGCAGAAACAGTCTTCACTGGTTTTAAACAAAACAAAAGATAAGTTCAGGGAAAGTTATGAAATTCCTTCAACACCTCTTAAAAATGTGAAAGAAGAAATTTTAGGAGTAAAAACATTTACAGTAGTAGTGAAGCTGAACAACGGCAACTGACTTTAAAAATAAAAGCTTTGCCTCTATTAAAATTAGAATCCCTCTCACCCCCCACCACCCCACCTCTCCCAGTCCTGTTCCAACCTCCAGAATAATTCAGGCAAGAGCGTCATCCCTCACGGGAATAAACGGCAGAGCCTCCGAGGTGGGTTCTTTGCTCTGGCCCCCAGTATTCCCAGTTGATGAATAGGAA
>JAAGNO010010628.1:233235-252921 GCA_033439905.1 Ceryle rudis
GCCCTTGTATGTATGTCTGTAGCTAAACAGAGTAAACATGACTTCTAGCTTTATTCCCTGACATCGGTTTATACTTATGTCAGGGACTCTACAAAGCCACAGCAAATATTGTACTCTGGTACTTAAGCGAGAAAGGTCAATTGAGTTTATTGCACAGCATAAGCCCCTTAATGTGTATCAGGATGAAGGGCACATCAAATTCTTCAAAGCTTACCGGAGCTCCCAAGGCTGTGTGTCAGGCCCTTTGCAGACAGTCTTTATAAAGGAATCAATTTGTCCTCATCAGCACAGCATCTTTGTGACAACTTACTGATGTCATATTGAAAAACATAAAGGAATATATCTGATATGTCTGTGCTTCTCTCTGCCCAGACACTGTGTCAGTTTTCATGCAATCAGAAACAACTCTTGCAGCCCTGACAGTGTTTATTAACCTGCAGTTCTGTCAGAGATAATGATCTTGATCTTTGTAGAACACATATGGAAGCTCTGTGGATGACAGACAGACTCTGCAGGCCGGTTTTGTAAAGTTCAGTACCTCTTTAGTGCGGACTCTTTAAATCTAATTTAATCTGGAGAATCTTTACGTGCTGTTGATTAAACTTATGATCAAAAATCCAGGTCAAATTGCATGTCCAAAGCACCATATGTAGGCCAACCACTGACTCACTTATCCTTCAGCATAGTTAGGTATGAAAGGTCCTGAAATACAGCAGACACAGAACCACAGAAAACAGGGAAATGGCTTCCTCCAGACCACTCTCATTTTATTTTATATGATTCCCCTATCTTAGTTACACTCATGATTTTGTCCTTCTGCAAGGCTATTTTACTTCAGTAAATATTTTTGTTTGGCTGGACTTAAACCAAATTTTAAATATTCTCATTTCAAAAAGCTGATGAAATTTAAGTTGTTGTGTATAGCATTTTACCACTGGCTGACATGACAAACTCTACAGCATATTTTAGGGTATACTTGCAATAAAGTACTGCAATTTGATAAACCTGTTTTGCAATCCTCCTTCCTCAAGCCCAGTGAACATCTTTTCAGTTGGAAATATCACTATAAAATCTGTCCAGTCACTGCCTTCCTGTTCTCTCAGAGGCTTAAAGTTACTCAGCCCCTAACAAAATCAGTGCTATTTAAGCATTCATTATAGAGACTAAACCTCCATTGTCACAACTTTGGCAGTTGCATCTAGTAGCTGCACAAGATCTGTGGACAGTAGAAAATTCAGAAGTCACTGACCATGCAAATAAAACTACATCCTATGTTCTGGTTTTGGTTATGGACTGGAAATGCATCCTGAAATATTTTATAAAGCATGGAATAGAACTACACCATGATCTAAAATGTCATCATATATTATTACAGTGAAGTCTGAAATGTACAAAACTGCAAGAAATATGCATTAGTAACTACGGAGGTAATTTCTGAAATCCAAACCACAAATACATCAAAAACATTGAGAGAGTGGTTTAATTCACAACCAGTGCTTAGTCCTTTCCAAAACTGACATACTTTCCACTCCATTTGGACAACCAAAAGGCATAAGACAAACTTTAATGACAGGCTGACTGATCTTGAAACACTTGTCAGATATGCACCTGGAAGTCTCTTTCAGTGATTCCCAAACCCAATTTTCTTGATGAAAATCTATGACTGTCTAAATAAAGGCTGCCTTTTAGACATCATGAAACAAACTCTGAACCCAAATGAGGCCATTCAGAGGAAGTGCTGGAGAGTACAGAAAAAAAACTTGTCTACCACAAATATAGAATCACAGAACCATCAAGGTTGGAAAAGACCTTTAAGATATAGGGTCAAATCGAGCTAGATGGCATAGTCACTGAAATGTTGTTTGGGGTATGGCCATGATTTCAGCCCCACTGCTGGCAACAAAAAAGGAACAACCTTTTTTGAAGACATTTCATCCTAACAGGGTAAGACCTCAGTTACTTTAAAAGGAGAAACATTTCCAAGTGTCACTTTTCATGATTTTTGATAATAACACACTCAAAACTCTTTATAAGCATTGGATGGTGAGAAGAAGCTGACAAAGAGCAGCAGGGAGAACCAGGAGTTAATTTTTTTTTAATGAACAAGAAGATTTTAAAGTACTGATAATAAAACAATACTGGATCTTGGAAAAAAAAAATGTATGAATTTAGCTGGTTTGGGAAAGGAAGCTGTTAGTAATAAGGTGCTGCTGTCTGCAGAAAACTGCAATATTTGGAGTGGTTACTTTTGTTTTACTTTTATGGGTACATGCATGTGCACATACAATCATACTTAAGAGCTGAAGGAAGAAGTCAGCCAGTCCTCCTCCCACTTAGGTATTTCTACCCAAACTAGATGATTCCGGTTTTAGGTGGATCAGTATTTGAGCTGACAACACTGGTTACTTTAAAGACACACAGAGATTTCTTCTGGGAAAAGCATTAAATACCATGTCTATAGCAGTGGTGGCAAAACACTTGTGATGTATGTGCCTCCCAGAGATCACAGATTGAAACTCTGGGCAGAAAACATCCCTGAATTACTACTCTCTCCAACGCATTATGTTGCCTCTGGCCATTGAGTCTGTCTTTGGCGACTACTCACTGTACTTCTCATTTCACTCTACTTTTTGGGTTGAAATACTCCATTATTTCCGCTTTGTTCTGGACCCATCTCCTGTCTGTTTCTTTTGTTGCCACTATTTAATAGGGACAAACAGAAGCAAGGGATTTCATGCTTAGTTGGTTAAACACACACATGTCATGCAAAAATACCCTAAGTTAGAGCAGCATTAATGCTAACAAACCAAGCATTCAGCACACTTGCAAACAGAATTAAGGCTGAAAGCCCAACCATAACTCTGCTCCCCTCCCCCTCTTGCTTATACTTATGGATACGGTCTCCCTTTGCAATTTATTTTTCAATTAAGGCATCTTTAAACAAACACAAGTACCCAGCACACACTTAGATCCAGAGGAGTGGTTAATCATCTGAAGCTGCTGATGACAAGTCAATGAGATTATGAAAAAGTTGAATTTACAGACAGCAGGCTCCACGGCTCTAATATTGTATGGAACTACAACAACCAGGGACAGCAGTGGAATAACTGAATGACAGCAACAAAATACTCAAGGCACTGGAAAGAAATTATGCACATCTAAATTAGTACCATAGAATCTATGCATTTGACTGTGTGAGGTAAAGCTGGAGACTCTTCACTTTCCATACTGCTGTGCAAGGGCTTTTAGCACTACAGAATAGAAGGGAGGAAGGGGAAAAAAATACCATTTTTAAGACACACAACCAGTGAAACTGCTTTCATGTTTTCAAAACATGAGATTGATAAAATTCATATTCACCTGTATGACAGTAATAGTGACAAAACCTAACAGATTGTTGTTCATTTTGTGGCTACCAACAGAGACGAATGAATACTCACATAGCCACTGCCTTCTTGAAGTGACATTAAGCATGGATGAAAATACTAAAAACATGACCAGTCACCTTCTCCAAGCCCACAGCCTCCTTATACAGTCACCATTATGCTCAAGCTCTTCTGTCCCAATGCAGACTAACGATTGTTACCCCAACATAGGGACCACAGCTCAAAGCCTGCTAACCTACTGCACCTCTGCCCCTACAGGACAGAGCAATCCTCTTTTGTAACCTGGCTCATCTTCATGAGTGAGTGGTTGCCCCACTGATTGAACACAAAAGCACTCTTATGCTACATGCACCTACTTGTCTTCAGTTATATATCTGCCCATGCTGCATGAAGAGAGAAAAGTATATGGCATTAAAGAAAGGTTAATATCAAATGGGACAGAGGAATAATTCTCAATCAAGTGAGGCAGTTTTACAGAGTAAAGAGAGTCCTGGTGATATCTTACCTTACAGAAATGTTACAGGACAGTAAAATAACGACATATTGTTTGAAGCAGGAAACTCAAAATTATCCCTTCAGATTACTAAGAAAAGAAATACATTTTGATTCATTGTTGAAAATTCACCAACCCTGTCAAAAACTCCTCAGTATTTCAGAGAAGCCATGCTTCTGGATCTCAAAAGGAGCAATCACACCTCAAACAACTTTCAACATCCCTATGTAATTACCAGCTGAACTAGACACAGGCTCAAGTACCAAACCCAGCCAAATGACACAGCCCTGTTCTTCAACATATTTGACAACTCTGCTACCAGCAAGAAGGCTGCAGGAAATAAGGTCAAGAAGAAAGAACTGGTTGATTTCTGACAAGCCATATATGATACTGCTGTTCAGAGCATATCTCTTCAAAAGACTTCACAGTCATGATACATTCTTCCTTTCAGTGACAATAATACAATCTCACTAGGTTAAATCCTGTCCAAATTTCTGTATTCCTCAAGAAAATAAAGTCTTCACTATCCCAGGAATTAAAAAAGTTTTCAATCCAGCTTCTGATAGTCAAGATGCTGGCTGCCACATTGCACAAGGATGAAGGACAGTATTTTTGTTTGTATAGCAATTAGGCAGAAGGCAGGAGATCATTATTTTATCTGATATCAGAGGGACTGCTCTGGGGTGAAGGCTTCACCCACAAGTTCAGGGCTTTAGGAACCACAAAAATTCAATAAATGCAGTAAAAACCATAACTTCCCTAGAAAAAGCTTTTAGCAACAGAAGTCACTTCCCTACCATCAGCCAAAACAAATCACAAAATCTCATCCAAAAAGGAAAATGAGCCTCTCTGACCTTAACCTCTTGAATAGTCCCTATAAATGAAAGAAGAGCAAAACCAAATTATGACTATCCACTCCATTCACACTGTGCTTGAAGAAAGCATGAAGAAAAATAGCATCAAGTTCTGGATGTACTCAGATATTCAGTACAGTAGTATGATTTTATAACCTACATAAAATGGCACGTAGCTATGATAAACCAATGCTGAATCGACAAAACACCTAAACATATGCACAAGTGTTATTCTGAACAGGAAAAGACAATCACTCACTTCACTGCGGTGTCAAATCAAGCTCCAAGCGTTTTGTTGGACACTTCTTGGTTTTGTCAAGTGTAGAACTGCTGCTTTAGTTGTTTTCTCTCTGACAGTTTGCTTTCCATTTGTTTTGCTGTGCAAGAGTAACTTATCTCTTTCAACCCATCAGTCTATTCATATTTAACAGCAGAGACAAAGTCAACAAAAAAGATGAATGAAAGCCTTTGCAAACAATGTTTTACAACACAAAGACACACAAACATACTAAAAAAGCCCAAAGAATCATTTAAAATATCAGTAAAAAATCACAGTAGTACCACCATTTAAATGTGCAAAAGTTAAGGGTGTGGCCACCTCCTGTCACTTATAATTTCTAGTAAGGATAAGAGACATATATACATATTTTATTTTTTTAATTATACCCCTGCCCCCAAAATCAAAACAAAGCAAATCCCCCCCCCAAAAAAAACAACACCAAAAGCCTACAGCTTTTACGTTTGATAAAAGTGATCCTTTACAGTTTTTCCATGATTCATGTCTGTTACAAGGTGGGTTACAGAACACTTTTGTTCAGCATAGCATGAATAATTACTAGTGTTCTATAAGCCCATATGGGATTTCAAAACCTGCAAGAAGCATATAGACCACTTGGTATTCTTTGATTTTTCTAATTTAATCTCACTACATGTCATCTAAATGCAACAGCACACTTAATTTTGGGGGAGAAGAAAGGAACAATTTGGTACACAAGACCCTGGACATCTATATTTGATATACATGGCACACATAATATTACTTCCATAATAATATAAAAGGATTGATGTATGGAATCATTATAGTGATATATCCAACTCCCATGCCCAAATGGGTCAAAGAACCTCCAAGAAACACATTAAGAAAAATACTTCACGTAGAAACAGAAATTCAGCTGTACACGAGATGAGAGGAAGATAAATAAAAGACCTGTATTGTATACCATACATTAAAAAGGAAAAGAGAAAGAAAAGCTACTGCTGCTGTCCTACTCTGAAACTGCTAGGCAATTCAAAGTTAAAGTAAACACAAATTAATTTGCAATATAGATGGAAAAAGCACAAGGAATGGCAAAGTACAACAAACAAGGGAAATGTGCCCTCATGCACTGATAGCCAGAAGATTTCAAGGGGGATTCAAGTAATACCAGTTAATACTTCCCTGAGAAAATTAACAAGATCTGAATTCTTTCACGCACTGTATCAGAAACAGACAAACGCCAGATATTTTTCTCCACACAGCTTCAGCCCACACTTTCAGGGTTATTGAGCATCATAATCATAACTAAAAAGCAGTACAATCTTGTGGCCAAACAATTCTGCTTGCTTGGAACGCTGAAGACTAGACTGCCTTCAATACTAGAAAACGGGGTACAACTTACACAACACTGGAGAAGCAAATGGGAGATCTAACAGGTGTGCTCTACTACTGCTCCGCGGCATTGTCAATCTCTGAATCACACTGAATTTGAAGGCTATGGGTACTTCTTATTCATTAGGCTCCCTATGAACGATTTTGTTCTTACATGCCATTTTCGTTTTACTTTCCCAGTGTGTTATATTTACAAAAATAAGAACCTCTAAGAGGATATCTCTTTTGACCAAATGACCTAGGGAATATTAAGTACACAGTAATATATACAGGAACCTCTTTCCCCCCTTACATAGAGTAAGAGTTTTATTTGACTAGCACAGCACATTAGTACTGTGGGAGGAAACAGAAGACCAACCTACACAAAAACATTAATCCAAAATATACAATAAGAGTAAGGCATATGAATCTCAAGTACTATTAAACATTCTCCAAATTTTAATCACTGAGAGCCTTTTTGAACGTAAACCAGTTTTTGCCTTACTCAAACTCTTGATGAGTTAGGTTTGAGAAACTTCAGCCATTGCAAACACCTCCAACTCCAACATAGGCATTTTGCATTTCTCCTCTCTCCAGCTGCAAGTTTGGCACTTTTTTTTTTCTGGCTACTTCTACCACTGAGTTTCTCAGCTGTCACCAGTCTGTTGACTGATTAAGACTCTATTGGCTGTTTTGTTCATCTAGAGCTGTAAAATCAGAACTGTCAAATTTGTCACTGCTGAGCACACACGGATCAAGGACTACACAGCCTTTAAACTGTCTCAAAGAGAAGCCCAACAGGTGCTCTACTTCTACTGCTTGAATGTTTTGGGAATGCAGCTCAATTGGAGATGGGGTTTCTCACCTGACAGAGAAGGGAACAGATCATATAGAGCAACAGGTCAGCTACAGATCAGCTGTTTTCATATGCTTGCACTGATAAAAATAGTGAACTGACGAAACCAAACAAAATAAAACACAAAACCTCACACAAAAACCACACAAACAGGAACTTCTTAAATAAATACTGACCCATACAGATTCATCTACTTGAGTTAGTTGGGAAAACAGAAAGAATAAAAGAAGAATATTTTGTAGATAAATTCTGGACACACTTAGAGGTTAAGCTGCATTTGAAAAGCCATATCTGAATTTGAAATTTTTTGAAGTAAAATGTCATCTGGCAATAACCCGATTCATTTTTTGTGAAAACTCAGATTATGCCACCATCTGGAGCTGGTGGCATAATTCAGAGTGAGACAAAGTCTAAAACAGACTTAAGAAACGGAAGATGGCTGTCTTTTGGAGAGTAAGACATATGATTAGTTGTAAAATTGTAAAAACAAAACAAAAGAAACAAACAAACAAAGAAACCTGGCTTTAACTCAACCTTTCTGTTTAAAGTACTTTTATTTTTGACATTTAATTCCCGAAAGACTGACAGATATTAAAGAATTGTAATAATGAACTGGAAGAGAGGATTTTGTAATACAAATGTACAATAATGAAGTTTACAGTGCAACGCCAGTAATCACCAATTACCTACATATCATTAGATCAGTATTTCTGAAGGAGAGGGAAAGTGCAGAGTATGAGAAGAGGTGCACACAGTTCTTCTCATGCCACAGAGATTTTTCACTGAAGAGGAAGCATTCACATTACACAAGTATTTCTCCAAAGGAATTTATAAGAGCTCAAAGATACAATAATGCACAGGATATATCATACCATTTTATACAAGGATTAAGGGGTGGAGCACAGTTTGATTGTGTTATTGGGTAATAAAACTACAAAGTGTAGGATTTAAGAAGAAACTAACTGCACTAAAACGTGTCAAGAAAAGATCACAGTAACTGAAAAAGCACTGGAAGTATTTTACTTTCCTAAGTAATAATAATATAGCCTTCTTTATTTCTTATTTGAAGAACAGTACATAAATGATCACATTTTCTCATCCTTGCAAGAAAGTCATAAACTCAGGTTATCACTTTTATTACTACAGAAGCATACATTCCCAAATTATGTTTTAAAGAGTTCAATGTTTATTCAGGAAGAAATGGCAATCTATAAAAACAGAGAAAGAGAGACATTTAAAGAAAAAAAATATTTCAGAACAAATGTCTTATTATAAACATTAATGAAATTAAGAGACATTAAGCTTGGTTTTCTAGTGTGCTGCACAGAATCCTTATATCTAGGTGGAATCATCACATCATCATACTGTCACATGGTATGTTCGCAGAACAGACACAAGAAGAAGGTGCTCGTATGTTACTATTGACACACTACCTCTGCAGAGCAGTAGGAAGCAAAACCTCTGCCCCAAACCCCACAGCCCAACAGAATAAGAGCTGGCAGTGAGTTCCTTACCACAGGAAACTAAAAAAAAGTTCAGATCTTCTAAGCAATTAAATGCACTCTTTAAACTTGGATATATTTTGATGGAAAAGAAGAGAATACCCAGGCAGACAGTTCAAGACAAAGCAAAATATAAGAAATTCTAGTGAATATATGCTGTCTCAAGTTCACAAATCTAAATGCATTTTCCTAAAAAACAGTGAAAGGACTTTCATTATTGAGGCAACCTGTGATTTCCAAAATTAGGGTACCATTGCCTAAAGATTTAAACTGACAAACTAGCAACAAGTTGAGTTATTTTTTAACTTTATTCTTAGAAATAAGCCAACAAATTTTACTTAACCTATTTTTAGATGTGACTAACCTCATGAAGCTGAGGATAATGTCAGACTGAACAATAAAATTCAGGCAAAGAACTGAAAAAAAACCCAAAAATACTAACAGGAAGGGGGAAATCTACGTTGTTATTCATGTATCACTTCTAGTGAAATACCACTGAAATCTAATGATTGAGAATCCAATATAAGAATGATTCCAACTTCCATCTACCACAAGGAAACTAGAGTAATTTTAAGTAGTTTATTGTAAGAGGACACAACTGAGCTTAGAAGTCTCATACTCAACTCTTGTCCAGAAACAGGAATCAAAATGAACTACTAAGCTGTAGTCTAAATGTTTGAAGATTTTTCAGCTAGTGATACTATGCAGCCTTAAATGGTAAAAACAGTTTAAGTCCTATTCTAATAAAAATCCTAGGAAAAGTAATTTTTTACAAATAAGACGAAGATAAAGTTCTAACAGACCATAAATCGATTTGGAAATGTTCACATTAGAAAAATCACACTAACAGCAGTAAGTACAGTGTTGAGTAGTAGGAAACAAGGTAAATATTTTTACACTAAGGGTACATATGAAGTCCATTGTAAAAACATTAAAACCTACTTGAACTTCCAGGCACACTGAAGTATTTTAACGACAAACATATCATGATTCTTCTTCCTGCTGTCTACTGCTTTTCTGTTCTGCTAAGCCTTACATTCCAGCCTAATAGCAACATATTTTCTACTCCAATCAACCATACTATTCAGTGGTATTTCCTAAAAAAAAATTTCTTGTGTGTCAGATAAACACAGCAGAAAATCCTTCAGGGACAGCTTGATATACCACAGATTCCAGTTGAAATAATACTGAAGCAAGAAATTAAGAATTTCCTTAGTGAACCTACCAGGACAGAAAATGGAGAAAAAGTGTAGACATCTAAGCAAAATATAGCTGTATTAAGCATGTGTCCTGGACTTCACTCCATAAATTTAGAACTATGTGGATTTAGAAAGAAAAGTCACACTATGTGAAAGATCAATGGCAGGGAAAATAACTGAAAAAGGTCTACACAAGACACATTATGATATTGGACTATTAAACAATTTTGCTTGTTTCATTTGAGAAATAAAAGCAGCTTGTATGTGGATTTTAGAAAAGCAAACTCCTTTTCATAATTTTCTGATTAAAAATAAATTGATCGTGCCTGACTAGACAAAAACGGTGACAAAGTTACCTTGCACGTGCCACACAATCTCATTAAGGGTGAATGAAACATACTCTTTCCTTGAGGAACTGCTGAACTTCTGTGAACAATTAAACCCTGCATTAAATCAAAGTACACATAACAAACAACTGTGAAGTTGCAATACAACTCATTTATTAAATATGTTCTCATACAATTCTGTGCAGCCCACACTTTCAGGAATTAGACCTGAAAGTCTCCCCATTTTTAGACATTTTTATACAAGAATATAACACTATTAGACTGTCATAAATGACTTAAGATTTTTGGCAGGCCATCTGTTGTAATAGCTTTGATTTTCCCTTAAGTGCTTACTGTGGATGACTTATTTTAACAAGAATTAACACTACCTTGCGGTTCAGACAAAATCTGAACTCTTAACTCCTTTGCATCACTGACATGTCAAGTGAAGGACAATGTTATATACATGGTAGTGGTTTAAGGTAAATTAAGATGCACGACATGTTACATATTTTGGACATTCTTTTGATCTTAACTTGAAACTGTCAATCCTCCTAAAACAGAGTAAGACCATCTCCCTATGTTTGGTCTGTGTACTTCATGTGTACTTCAGCAGAGTAAGAACTCCAGAAAATTTTGAAGAGATACTTTGCCAGTCATAGTAGAGTTAAAAACATGCTAGACTGATAACACTTAGCATTCCACAAATTCCAACTATATTTGAAAAGTCATACTGGTCCTAGTCTGCATTCCAAAATTTTACAATATTCATTAGTTTCAGTGCAAGAACCATCATGAGTGAAAGACTGATTGGCTCATGTTTCCTGTGTTGGTTGCAATCTAGATCCGCTTTGTTACTGTAGTATACAGAAGAATTTAATTGCTCTTCCCAGAAAGAATCTCACCAACCAGTGCTATTTCAGGGTCTCATTAGATACTATTAAAAACGAACTTCATAACTGATATTTTAGAATAGATAAAACAAAGAAACAGTTTGCATGGATATTGTTTTTAAAGAATCTGACATCATTGTTTCTGCCATTATAAACTGATATTGAAAAGAAGTATTAGCAAAGAAAACATACATCCTATACTTTCTTGATTCCTCCATTACCCACACACAGGAAAAACACTTTAAGTAAAACTGCAGAATCTTCCCCTTCCCAAACAGACAAGAGATCAGAAGTTTTCAAAAATGAATGAGCAAAATCTTTTATTTTCTGTTCTGTTAGAGGGAGCCATCTCAAGTTACACTTTTCAAACCATGTTTTTCCCTCAAAAAATACTGGCATAAAGATCCTGCAGTTTTCAATCACTTTACACTGTTTATCACATGGCAAAAATGCCAGTCATACCCATTGGCTGGGGCATTGTCCACATTGTGAGTAAACAGACACACAACTTTGCCCATTCTCAAAATATGGAACTTGGGACTTGCATCAGGGTGGAAAGTTTCACGTAGAAACTTGAGCAGCTAGAAGTTTTAGAGAAGTTCAACACCATGATGGTTATGTCTCCTTGTAGTATTTCAGTGGCTCTTCACACATCATCTATTGATTACACTTTTCTCTTTACCAGCAGAGCCAATATTCAAATAACTTATTACAGAACTTTAAAGTCATAAATCTGTAGGAAGCTATTTTAGAACACTGCATCAAGTCCCAGTTGTTCTTTCTGTACTTTTATATTGCCTAACACCACAGGAAATTGTGCTTAATTTACTTCAGTCAATTCTTCTATCCAAACACTCAAAGTGTTTCAATACTGAAAAGCCACTATTCCCCTGCTGTGCTTATCCTACAGTCTTACCATGTCACATTAAGCTGTACTGCATGTTAAAGGCCAAGTTTTCATTTTAAGTATCAACACACACTACATGTATGTGGGGCCAACCAAAACCCACATATGAATAAGAAAAAAAACTTTACCAATGGTGTAGCCTCATTCCTTCAGGGGCTTTGCTTGCTTGTTGCTTGGGGGGAATGGGCTTGGTTTTTTTTTTTTCCTTCTGCAATTGCCAATTTTAGACACTGGTGGACTACAGCTTGCAAATTAAGACTACTGAAAGGACTGCCACACCCTGAAAAGTGGAGGAGGGATTGGGGGTTTTTTGTGGGTTGTTTTGGTTTTTGGGTTTGGGGGTTTTTTGTTTGTTTGTTTTTAATTGGGAACTATCTGTAGTACTCCTGGATGCTTACATAGTAACAGTAGCTAAAAACTCTTGCCATCTTTGGCTGTCCAGGAGACTGCACCCCTACTCCAGGAATGTGGATTCACATATAGTTATCCACATATTCATCACCCCTAGGCTGAGTATCACCAAGCACTACACCCCAGGGATGAGGAATTTCAACTGAATCAACAAGCTGCCTGCCCATGATGCAGCCCATGGAGGTTGTTCACCCGCCCTGGGTTAGCCTGCTGCTCTGTTACCGGATTCTTTCCAAGATCTGCTTCATTTTATGCCAGTGAGTGGGAGTGGATCCGTTTCCCCGTGAATTTCTGTGATGATGGCTGTTGAGAGATCATCAGTATGGGCCTAATCAGGGGAAGGAGGCTCCTTTCTACAGTAGCTGACTTCAGCAGTGAAATACTTGTGGTGGTGTCTCAACCACAAAACAATTATTAGTTCAGCAAAACTTCCTTTGTGATAGCATTGTGATTATAGGAATGCCTACAAAGAGAAAAATGGAAAGCACCATCTCAGACCACTACATTAAGTTTTAGCAGGCACTCATATTGCATTATTGTGGATTTTGAGCACATAGGCCTGCAACATTTTTGTTTGAACAAAAAAAAAAAAAAAAAAAAAGGAAGGCTTATGAAATATGCAACAATTGCTGCTTTACACAGAAGTAAAAGCAGGGAGGGGCCAAAAAAAAAGTGACAGATTTCTTTTACCTAGTTCTGTTGTTTGTCAGTTGAAAAGTAGTTAATAAAATGGATGCAAAATAAGTAAGTAGATAAATCAAGGTGGAGACCATTCCAGTCTTGGCACCCCATGTCTTCCCTGTTCCAGCTATTCCTAGTTTTCTGGTCTATTAAAGAAGCTACTCACTTCAGTAAACAGTACTTTTGTTAGTCAAGTCTTTTATTACAAAAAATTTTGCAGCCTTGATGCTAGATTTTTCATACTGGCTATTCATATGCATCTCTGCACATCAAGAATGCTATTGTACCGCTGCAGAAAAATAATTACCTAAGGCACAGGCTTTAGAAAGCAATCACTGTAGATCCTGTGCAATACAGCAAAAGCTCCCATCTGGACCAAGGAGAGGAAGAGAACATAATATTGTGTGTCACCTCCCCCTTTTTTTTTATTTTCAAAAGTGGGGGTTTACTGGTTTCAAAATAAAAGTAAGTACCTTATAGTGGCATAGAAGGCTCCAGACAGCTCAAGTAATAATGTGGCACTGCACACAAGTGATACTTAAGCCCTTTCAAATAATCCACAAAAAGAAAGCAAACATGAATTAAGAAGTGGAACCTTATTACACCTCTACATTACATATAAGCATGATGCGAGTTAGCTTAACTCTGTGAATCTTCACACAAAGGCTAGTGCTTACTTACCTAAACTGTTTTAAAATCAATTTTAATTAAGCTGTAACTCACACACAGACAAGACTGTACCTCAGCATGTACTTACTAACAAAAAGCCGTAATGAAACAAAAGAGCAGAGCTTGGAAAGACCACGTGCCTACCTGATGGTCATTGAAGAAAAATCTACCTGGAGAGTTGAAAGAATTAAGACATCAATTTTCATGCAGCTGATTATTTGAACATGAATTTCAGACTGCCCCACTGAGGGAAAACAGTAACACAGTAACATGTTGCTGTCTTCTGGTTCTGTTGACTTTTTAGTGTCTTTGTCAACACCCAAGTTTCCTATGGGAAATTTAAATCAGTCAGTCTTTCAACTCCAAGCCCTAAACACAGCAGCATATTAGAAAAAAAAAAAAGGAAAAAAAAAGAAATCCATTTCCCTTTGTTACTTAGAAAGCACTCTGGCTTCCCATTTTCAGAACAGGCATTTGTTAATGCAAATGCATCAGGCATCACATTTTTTCCTTATGTTTCAGACAACAACATTGCCAAAAGTACAAATTTCTATTTGTTCACATTTATTTTGTGCTTATAGTACATGTGGCACAATGAATGTGCCAACTCTCAAAAATCACACTGCAGTCTGAGTTGCACCCTCTGCTAAAAGAAATATCACTTACAAAATCTAAGAAGACCACAGCAGTACAAACACAGAATAATCTTCAAGACAATCTAAAGCAATTGAGATATCCAGATCAATGTCCTGGGAACTTTCTGAAGAGATACTTGCAGCTGTAAATGGAGTGAGGGCAAGAAACAGTGGACAAACTGAAGCCCAAGACGTTCAGACTGGATATAAGAAAATATTTTTTCCCCATGGGAACAGACCAGCAGTCCCCAGAGAGGCTCTCCAGTCTTTATCTCTGATGGTTTCTTTAACTTCGTTTTCCAGGCCAGAACTAAACTGAACAAAGACTTGAGCAACCTAGTCAGACCTCAAGCTGACCCTGCATTGACCATGACCACAAGGTTGGACTACAGACCTCCCAAGATCCCTCAAAAACCGCAATTGTCCCGTGAAAGCAACACAAAGTCTACAGAACTCTTCTTCGGTCTTTCTTTTACAAAAGTCTTAAGTGGCAACATTTTCCAACCAATACTTCGTAAGTTTATAGTGCCCTTACAAAGATACCATCACTTGGGAGGAACCTCAAAAAAGCCTGAATAGCAAATTGATTTGAATAGCCTTCCACAGACTGCTCACTCCAATGTAGGGATAGTGACTGACTGCCAGTTTTGCCCAAGTGCAAACTCAAGCACCCACATTAGCTTAGTCACAAGGTGAGTAGCCAATACCAAGTTACTGTTTTTTCACCAGTGAAAACATCTCTAGCAGTGTATCACAATGGGGTGTTTGGGTTTTTTTTCTTTATTTTTCAGTAAGCGGGGGGGGGGGGGAACTTTCTCCTGTATTAACTGGAAAGGAATTGTCAAGGATCTGCCCGTGCTTCTGGAAGAGCTGTGGGATAGCTCTGAGGGATTGTCAGATCTATTTGGTATCCTCATTTGCATTGTAGGCAGGTTGCCAGACTGAGTTAAAATAATACCTGAGGTCTGGTTTATATTCCCAGCTGGGCCAGCTAGTTGGAATTTAAAACACTTGTAAATTTGGGGATAAAGGTGGCATGTGTTGACAAGCGAATTAAGCCATGGCTCTAAAGGACTTTTATTCTAATGCAAGCTCAGGTCAAGCAGCTCCCCTCTCCCCCTCACGTTATTTAACTTGAGGTCTCACAGAGGGAGGCAGTGAGAGGCAGGGGCAGCAAGCTGAGGCTGCACTGCAGCTGGGGTGCAGGTGATGGACCCAGGGCCTGCGGAGTAGTGGCCCAGCAGCAGAGTGCCCCAACTGCACTGTCAGGGCAAGCAAGCTGCACATACTACTAGCACCTTTGGGGTGGCAGGGACAGGCTGGTCTCTAGTCTTAAAAATCAGGCCAGTCTTTCAGCTGCTCAGCAGCTTTTCAACACTTATTTCACTCTTCTTCCTGCATCCCATGCACACCAGTTGCCGTACTGTTTTTTTCCTTACTCCCACTTCTCTCTCCTCACTTTCAGAGGGAAGCAGAGATAGCTAATTAATCAGTTGACAACAAAATCTCCTTAAAAAAAATAAAATGACAGTGACTCCCCCAAGTGCAAAGCCAAGCAAAAAATCTTAAGTCTTGCTTACTTGTGCTTCTCCAGAGTTAGGTAACACTGGTGGGCCATCTCTTTCTAGAAGGACATAATGGGAGGAAGGTATTACAATGGCAGTACACAGCACTGCCAACCAGTAACTCCTACACTTTCCTTCTCTACTCTAGCCAAGTGCTCATGGAGCAGTCTGTCCTTTGCTATGACACCAGGGGTCTTTGCCTCTCAGAACTGACAACAGTTTGTTACACACCAACCTCAGACAACCGTGTCAGTACATACCATCCTGCTGTGAACCTGGAGAGGCCAAATATTTTATTAATCCATCTGTTACTTTTTCTGATTTTAGCTGCCACAAAAGTGAGACTTTGGGGGTGGGTGGGAATCAAAACACACACACAAAAATACAGTATGCATCTTTTAGCTCATCCTTAATAAAATTGGTCCAAATAAGCAACAAATTTATGTTGCAATCAGTAAGCCACACTCATTAAGGTGAGTAATGCTCATATTAAATTATTGTCTTGAAGTAGAAGTAAATAATCCTGAAAATTTCAACTGTGTATGTAGAATCTTTTAGTTGATTGAAACAAGTTAAGTCAGCATGAAGTAAGATTTCATCCCAAGTTTCCAAATACGAAAATAAAACCACAAGTACACTTAAAGAAAAATCTCAATTCTTAAACTTCAAAGAAAAACATCTGTTCTATAGCCTCCAAGGCTAGGTAAGGTTTTCTAATGTACCATGATCAAGGAATAAAAAGTAACCAAGTATAACTTAGGAGTCTTGGGAAAAAAAAACAACACCACAAAACAAACAAAAAACCTCAACAAACAAACCCCCCTATATTTACTGTATGTAAATACAAGTTTCACAACATCCAGATAGAAACAGAGTAAAACTTTAGTGAAGTTAAAGTGTTTACTCATTTGTTTACCTGCTTTATTCGTATTAGTTAATTATAAGCTTATAAGGAAAATTAACTGGTTAAATGAAGTATCTCAGTGCAACTTAGGCTTATTTTGATAAAATCAGAGCACAGGAAAGACCTCAAAACCAGGAATGTTTCTCTTGTTCTACCTACAGACAGTCAGAAAATTATGTTGCCATTGAGACACAGACGGATACAATATGGAAACAAAGTTCAACAAACTATTAGTCCCAGAAGCCACAGATAATATCCCTAATAATAGAGAGGGAGGGGAAAAAAATAAAAAAAAAATAAATAAACAAGCAAACAAACAGGTCTATGCCTGCTCTGCCTAAAGGAAAAGAACTATTATTCTGCTGTTAAAGATTTGTTTCTCTGATTTCTTATATTCTTTTCACTGAAGAACTCACACAGAAGAAAGTTGTGTAATACTCAAATGCCTTCAGAACAAATAAATCACAGAAATCAACCCAATAAACAAAGATTACACCATTGCAATCTCTGACTGCAGATTTGCGAAGAATAAACTACCTGCTTTTTCCAAGATTCAGTGGTACACTGCTGCTGTGTGGCAGTGAGGCTGTGACCCCAAAAGAGTGCACAGGGAGCACGTGCATATTTCACTGTAATAGTGAAGTGCCAGCTGGACAACCAGCTCTGATTTCTTGAAGTTGATTCTTGCCAATTAATATTTACATATTTATTTTTTATTTACATATTTACCAGATGTATTTATCTTCTTCCAATGTCACAAAGCTCCTTCAAGCAAGAAAAATACCAAGAGCAGAGGATAACACTGTCTAAAAGGCAGCTTCATATCTAACCCATTTCCTGTTCTTATTTATGATCCACAATAATTATTCTTAGCTAACAGAGAAAAGACTTTCCAAAGCACATACCACAGATAGACTTGCACATTAGTTTGGGTATTTTGTGAAATTGTTTCTTTAATAAGTGGCAGCATACCCCAAATATACAGTTTACTATATCATTGGATCCTTTCATCACCCCACTACTCCCTTTGCTATTCTTGAAATACCCTTATAACAGGAAACCTTGTTCAAAAAATGCTCTGGCATGTTCAAGCCCAGAGCTCACCACTGCAGTTCAGCTATCTAAAATTTACACCACCTCTTGTTTCCACCATCAAATGCACCAGCATGCCCAACTTAATTTAAAATTTCCCCAACACTCTTTCTTAGCATTCCCACTACAACACAAACTACTGATGTCCTAAAAAAAATAAAAACAAAACGATGCCTCAAACCCCATGACATTTGGCTTATTTAAAATATACTCTCCTTAAAATCACCTCTCCCCTGCTCAACCATCAGTGGTTCTTACATTGCATAGTAGCTATGACCCCTACATTTGAGGTGGCATGATCAAAGGAGCCCTGGCCAGACTTGCAAAAACATTTCCACTGAGAATGGACATACTGCCTGTCAAAAGGTTATTCCCACTGCGTACAGGGAGCAGCTCATATTACTGCAGTGTAACATGAAAGTGCAAAATCTAGCCATAGTAATCCACATACATGTTTTTCTTTCCATAAAGGGCATATGGGAGACACGGAATGGAACAGAACATCCGTATTATCATTTGAAGGGAGGGGATAGATGGGCAAGGGAAAGCTTCCCTAATCAATCCCACTGTAGGAATCAGCCTCTTAAAGAAAATACCTTACAAATTCTGCCTCTTGTCATAGTAATTACTTCTTTTCAGTTGCTTTCCTCCCCTTTAGTTAAAAAATTATGTATGCAAATACACATCTACATGTAGATAATCACAGAATACACACGATCAGACTTTACACTCTGTGGAAGACAAAATAACTTTGGAGGCATAAATCTTAATGTCAATGACAGGAAGGCTTTGGTGAACCATTACCATAAATCTGACAAACGCTAATTTGATGGGTGGCTGTATCTGTCTGCTGCAAGACCAGTCTAGACAGTCTATTGAGAAATCCTAAAACACAACTGTTTGTTCCCTGTAACACCATCTGGATATGGCAATAAGAGCCGACCCAGTGCCATTCACACATGGATCAAAGCACATGCTAATGCCATCATGAAGTCATACACATAAAAAATTCAATCTGAGAACTCTATGCAGTTTTCCTAAGTCGTCAGTGAAGAAACCTCAGACTTAGCGCAACTCAAGCTAAGTGCATGAAGAGAGGGAAAGGGTGGAAAAAAGAAGAGAATATTTAATGAGCTTGGCCTTCCCGAGGAATGTTAGGCCACCCATTGTATTGGAAAAGGCTCATGTCACACTTCAGTCATGGCACCCATCAGGGTGCCCCTTTATAAAAATTGATCCAAAGGTTTTAGTAATTACCTGTTTCAAACAGAAAGAGTGCCTGGAAATACAAGGTTTCCAAGGTGTAAATCTTGCATTTTCTTATTTAAGACAGCTGGCAGAATTCACAATATTGCAGACAATATTGAAAACCCCTCTCTCATTAAACTGCACCATGGCACTAGATCAAAGCACGAAGGGCCCCCTATTGAACTTCTCTAAATATTACAAACGTACAAGCAAGCCTGGCTATGCAGAACCTAAAAGTAAAGCAAATTTTTCTTCTGCCTCCAGAAGCCAAACCATGGCTTCCCATGATAGAGCTTAAAAAGGTACAAAAGGTCCTGTACAGCCATACTGCAAACTTGAAATTGACAAAGTTTCATCCCCTCAAAAAAAAAAAAAAAAAAAAAAAAAAAAAAAAAAAAAAAAAAAAAAAAAAAAAAAATTGGGGTTTTTTTTTTTATA
>JAAGNO010010634.1:5978-28412 GCA_033439905.1 Ceryle rudis
TTCTCTTCCCTTCTCTTCTCTTCTCTTCTCTTCTCTTCTCTTCTCTTCTCTTCTCTTCTCTTCTCTTCTCTTCTCTTTTTCTTCCCTTCTCCCTCCCTCCCTCCCTCTGTGCTCTGTTTTATCAACATATCTTTATTTCTCATATACCCTTTTACTGTGCTTTTCATACCACCATCTCTCTTTCTTCTCATTCCCCACCAGGACTGGGATGGGAGGAAGGTTGCTCCCGTGGTCAGCTGTGGTATTGCCATTTGTCACCCAAACAGGTTCATCTCAGGAGATAGAGAATTATTTCAGACACAAGGAAATTGAATTGTCTGGTTTGGAAGGAGAACTAACTTTTAAGCTTAATCCTGACAGCAGTATTTAGACTAAGTTGGGAAGGGTTTCTAGGAAACATGAGCTCAGCTGCTGAGGATGGGTGACTCTCATCTGTGGTGGTAACATATCCCAGCCCAAGCTGGAGGGGAGGTATTTTCCTTGTAATCAGCTGTCACCACGATTTTGAAGTGTTCGCTTTAATTGAAGCCTGGAAGGCGGTGGAAGATGCGAAATTCAGAACTTGAGTGATGTTACTCCAAAGCCAGTGGTGTCACAAAGTATGTCCACACCACCTTTGGGGCTACATGGCGTTCTGGACCCTTCTTGCCCAGCGTTCCTACTGGGAGATGCTGGAGAAGCCCTGCTACACCTCGTGCAGAGAAAACTGTCCCCCTTTGAAAATGCTGCTGGAGGCCCTGAGCCAGGGGGTTCTGCTTCATGATGCTTCACTGTTTCATGCTTCCCCTTTCCAGCTCCATCCCAGGAATTCCCCAAGAGGTTTTGGTGGTGAATTTCAGCTTAGGCTGAAAACTTCATCTTCAGGCTTGGACACATTGCTTAAACCAGAACTTCTGGTCTTTGAATCTATTCCATCTGGCTCCTGCTGCCTCCAAAGTGTACATCTGAATAGTTCCTAGTGCTCTTGTCTGCACGGGACACAGCATTTTAATGCTGTGGGAAGCACACTTGGTGACGCTGTAGCAGGGAGAACAGCCTTCCTTTTAAAATCAGGTGCAGCATTTGTCTTTTTCTGAAGGTTTTGGCTCCAAGGTATGGCGAAGAAGTGCAGTTTGCAGCCAGCTCCAGGCTGATCAGCAGTTTGCCCCGTGTGGGAGGGTCCCTGACTTGCACACGCAAGTGACCAGAAGAACCTCCTGCTTTGGAAGAAGGGATCTGACGCGCTGTTGCTCTCCAGAGCTGGAGCTGAGGTCCCCAAACAAACCCCAGGCTCCCTCACAGTCCCCAAAGCAGAGCTGACGTAGCTGGCTGCCCAGACATGAGGCAGTTTCCCGTCCAAGCCCGTGGTGGGAGGTAAGCCACGGGGAATGCCGGAGAGCGCGTGTGGGAGGGGGCTGGAAAGCCCCGGCTCTAGAGGGTCTGCCCTTAGCTTCTATAAACAGCTCAGCCTTCTTGTGGTGACCCATCTAATTAGCAGCTTTGGCATCTACCCCTTGGAAAATGAAAAGCTGTACATCACGAGCTTTGAAGCTGAGTGAGTGAGCTCTGTGCGTCCCTTCTGAGCTCTGATGAAACCCCTGAGCGTGAACACAGCTCTGGGGCTTGTGGGGCAGCACTTCATGCCTCCAGAGATGTTGCCGGGGCTCCAGGTGTCTGGCAGGAGCCAAAGCCATGGTCACACACCCCCTTGGGCACGTCTAACTCTTCAGGCAGTCTAGAGAAATTAGGTTTGAAATCAAGCCCCACTCTCCACAGGGTTGGCTCCTCCAGCATGTGAGAGACACCTGTCCCAGTTGTAAACTTTGCCTGCTTTCCCCTTCCCTGGGCGCCGGTGGTGCTAACAGCCTCACGCTCTAACAACCCTCCTGTTCACAGCCTGTACCTCCGCGCTGCCTGCGAGGCAAAGGAGACAACCTTATCCCTGCCCACCATCTGCAGCTTGCAGAGCTTGGCCAGTGTCAGCACCACCCTTTCTAACGGGGAGGCCAGGAGAGCCGCCGAGGCTTCATCCTGAAGCTGTCCCTTAGATCTGAGTGATGAAGGTGAAGCTTTGCATGTTGGTGGAAGTGCTGCTGGAAGGGAGGGAGATCTCCCCAGGGGTGTTGTGCTGGGACCTGGTCAGCACAGACAGTGCTTTCAGGGTGCTTGGACCACAGCCGTCAGCAGTGCTGCATCTCCTGCAGCTAATGGCAGCAGTTGGCCTTCAGAAAGAACTGTTGGAGGTGAATTCAGATCGTGGCTACGGACTGGTGCTGGTGCCTGGCGTCGTTAGTGTGATGGTGTGAGTTAGTCCACTCCCTGGTGGCAGGTTGTTCTCGAGCGGTGACCCCATTAGATGGGAACTGCACATCGTGGGCATTTTTCATGTGACCGTGACTGTAACTGTTAATTGTAGCCTAGAAGACCTGCAGAGTTATCTTTGATCGGTCATTTCCAGTTCCTTTGAACCTCACTCACATGTCAGACAGCTATTTACAGAGATTCTGTGTAGTCCAACACTCTAATGTTTCATTTCTTGGCAAGCAGATTTAGTCTTTTTGTTTCTGCGGGACTCAGCCCCGCTGCATTTCAGACTAGAGTCTCTCTAGAAAAATAATTCCTCTGGGATGATGGCAGGCTTTGGAAAGAGCATCCTGGAGCATCCCACCACCTCATGCTCCTGTAGTTCAAAGCAACAAGGGAAAGGCAGAGGAAATGGTAGAAAACCTGCTGCTGCTTTTGAATGCTTCTTGTATCTTCAGCCTTCTTCAGAACCTGGTCTTGCCCTCACACCCATCTTCAGTGCATGAAACGCTGCCTTGAGGTCCCTCTACCAATAAACCCGAAATCAAATGTCTGTCTAATCAGCCCTAAAAGCTGATGAACAAAACCATTGAAAGCTGAAAGCAAAAGTTCCCGTCGAGGTTCTGAAAAGAGGCATGGCCGAGGCCCCTGGAACCCCGACATCTCTCCTGCCAGTTTTTGTCCTCAGCTGCGATGGCCACCATGGCACTGGGCGGCAGAGTCGAGGTGGTGCTGCGTTCCCGCTGCTGCGCGCCTGCCCAGCTAACGCCACAGCCGTTACAGATGGGAACTTCAGCTTTGGCTTTGACGCTTTCATTGAGGTTTATTTATTTGTGGTGGCAAGTGAACTTGCTTGGATCCCCATCACCAGCATGTCCCAGCAAAGGGAGCAGTTTGTGTCTGGCAATGTGTGACAATGCAATGTGAGCAATTTGTGTGACAATGTCACAATGTGACAATGCAATGGTCTCGGAAACCTCCCGTTCCCGACCAGCACGGTGAATTACGGGCTGGGTTCCTGCTCCCAGCTCAGCTGCTGGGCTCCATGTGCATGGGCACCACGTGCAAGCCCTGGATGTGTTATAGCTCAGCCCACCTATGTGGGGAAAGGTTTGGGCAGACCTGGCTTAAAAACAGCTTTAGGACTCCCCTGATGAGGGGGAGACGCAGTGTGGAAGGGCATGTTGTCTCTGAAGGAGCTGGGTGTCCCAAAGTACCTGCGTTGTGTGGCACATTCCCATCTTGGAAGTTCTGGAGCCCCTGGGACCTGGCAGAGGTGCACAAAGCAGCTCATGCCTCTTGGCACAAGGGATTCAGGTTCCCTCAGAACTCTGGCAGAGCTGCTTTTACGCTGGAGATGCTTTTTCAGTGTTTTCTCTACAATTCTGTGGGCCCACCCTTCTCCTTGCAGCCAGGCTAAGACGCCAAAGGGGCCGTGTGCCAGGCACGGTGATGCTGGGGCCGGGGCCTGCCAAAGCCCTGGCAGTGCTCTGCTGTGCCCTGTGCCATCGCAGCTGCCTGTCCACTGCTGTCCCGCTCATTTTCCTTCCTTTTCGTCGCTCCCTCCCTGCTGCCGAGCCCTTCAGCTTCACCCTACCTGTGGGTGCTTGGAGGGGATCAACTGCTTTCGAAGATCGACCCACGGGAGACCGTTTGCCGGAGAGCGGCGGCGCGCAGCCCCCCACGCCTGCCAGCCCTGCCCTCCGCTGTGACCGGCCCGCAGGGCTCTGGCAGGGGCATCGCGCAGCAGCTTTTCGCAGCCTGCCGCCTCGCCTCGCGGTCAGAGGGCAAGCGCTGGGATACGTTGATGGATTTGCCAACGTGGTGGTGAGACCTCCATGAAAACGGACTCGCGTTGATATGGCAGGTTCTGAGCAGGGCAGCTGGGGAGCAGGGGCACCTCCTGTTCTGCTGTCGCAATACAGGGATAATAATTTTCAGCAGCAGCCTCTTCCATAGTTCAGGTCAAGTTCAGCAAAGCCTTGAGAGACAAACCAGCGGTGGGGTTGAGCTCCAGTTTTTGTCTTGCTCATGGGCGCAGCAGAGCAGCTCATCCTGGCGTTGCTTAGGAAATGAGCCGGGATCAGCTGTGACGAAATCCCCCTTTTTCCCCGGCAGCGCCTGCCCTTTCTGCGCGGCCACACTGGAATGTGCTGCCCTTGCTGCGCGGAGCTGCTGGGAAGGGAACTGCCCCTTCCTGCCAGTTGAGTGCTGGGGGTAAGGGGATGATCCCGGGAGCGCCCCGAGAGAAACCTCGACTGCAAATCCCGCCAGTTGCTTCTCTGCTTTCCTGCTGCCGAGGTGGGAGAGTTAGGGCGCGTGCACCGGCAGCTCCGTTTGCTGTCGGGGAATAGGGCTCAGCGCCTCCATTGCAGCCCGTCGGGGAGCCCTGGTGGGTGCTGGAGGCCTGGTGGCCGCAGCAGTAACCATGAGCATTCGTAGGCTGCCTGCTCCGTCCAAAGGCGGTGGTGTCTGGTTTTCTGGTCTCTCAGGTGGGCTCCCAGGGAATTGCCCATTCTGATGGTGGTACATGATGTGCAGCCTGCTCTTGGGTTGTCTCTCTGCCTGTTTTTAGGGAGCAGAATTGATGTGCGGGTCAATCAGCAGGTTTGGTTTTAACTGAGTGGGAAGAGCGAGGTGTTGCTCTGCAGGCTCCTAACTCTGCCCGATTTGATTTTCCTGCTCCTGATGTCAGATGCTGGAGGCTGGTCTGTGCCTCGCTTACCGCTGGTGGGCGGGAAGTCGGCGCTGAGGTAACTGGAGAGCAGCCTTGAAGGTCTGAGCAAGACCGTTGTCTTCCAGCTTCACTTTAGTTCTTCTGTTGCCATCCCCTTGCTCTGCCCCCCATCTGACTTGATTTCCCCTGACGGGTTCACTCTGGGAGCATGACTCTGCCCCTGCCTTGCCCGCTTCACAGCAGTGGCTTTCCAAAATCCTAAAGTGACCATAGTGAATGCCCGAGTGTCAGAGAGGCTGTCCCTGCTGCAGAAGCGCACGGGTGTGGGTTTGGGACAGGTGTAAACAGGAGGATTGCCCCATCCCTGGGGGGGTGGAGTGCGGCAGATCAGGCTGGAATGTCAACCCCTGCTCTTGGGCTTCTGGGTGGGGTGGATTTCTTCCAGCACGATAGCATTCATCTCTGTTGCCCTGTGTAGAGGGGGAAGGAACAGGGGATTCCAGCAGAGCCTGAAACTGTTTATACAAAAATGTTTGTCTGGTGGTTGGGAGCCACGCTGGTTAAAGCTGATGCTGCTGGATGTCTTCATTTACATACGGACCAGTTGCACTTTCAGCTTAGCTGCGTGGGGCTGGTTTCCCTTCTTGTGCTGCAAGCTGAGCACGCTTCACAGGGCTGCCTGGCTCTTGGGTGATACATCGCAGTGTAGCCTGGAGTTGGGATGGAAGAGAAACGCTGGGGAGTGCAGAGAGGGCGGTAGTTTCATGCCCGGCACGTTGGCACAGGAAGACATAAGTTTTCAACACTCCCTTTTTAAATAGCTGTCTCTACAGTGAAATTTCCTTCCTTCACCAGACTGTCTGTTCTTATGCCAGCATTTTGTGGGTCGTGGGGAAGATGCTATCTGGTGTTTCTAGAACATGAGAGCAGTAGGTGGGTAGAAGAAAGGGTTCAGCTCCTGTGAGCGCGTGGGATGAAGGCAGGAACACTACCTCCTCCGCAGGCAGTGGTGTCCGTGCAGGCAGCGCTGCCTGGCCCCAGCCGCACCGTGCCAGCTGCCCGGTCACTTCTCTGGGGACAGCACAGGGCGGCTGTGACTCTTGATTGCTCATTTGAAGGGCACGGAGGAGAGAGTAACTAAGAAGCCAAACCTGAGCCGCTAAGGGGTTTCACTTTCCGGTTTCCGATGTGGTAACAGTATTTAAGTCTGTGCAGGTTTCCCCCACCAAGACAGTAAGTTGTCTTAAGAAAGAATAAATGTGACCAAGGTTTCAAAGCATCAGGGTTCAGATGAATGCTTTATAAATGCTTTGGGTTTTTTTTTTTTCCTGTTACTATGATGGAAAGAGACTTCAGTGCACTTATCTTTTAATCTGAATTTTGAACTGCATATTCGTGGCGTTTACAGTGCCTTGTTTCAACTGGTTGGTGTGTAAAGAAAAGGTTTAAGCAGTGTGGAAATGACACAGAAAGCAGAGGCATGTTTCAGCATTTCCAATTTAGCCGGTATCGCTGGTCCCAGTGTCTGCCAAGGACAGAGTATCACGTTGCCCTGATCACTTTTGCAGCTCCTCTGGCCACCAAACAAAGCGTGGGTGCTCTTGCTGCAGGGGAGGGTGCTTGTGTCCAGGGGCTATTAAATGAAACAGTCTTAAAACCATTTTCTTTCTTGATGAAAAATGTTTTTTTTCTGATTTGAATGTGAAGATACCATCAGGCAGTGTGTAATGTGTAGGCTCTGGGTTCATACCTCAGCTGACTGATAACCACTACAGTGGAAAAGTTACACAAATTATCTTGCTGAGATAGTGGCTTACTTCACTCAACCTACCCAAACCTGTATTTTCCTGGCAGAGCCGTAAATGGAGCTTTCTGTTGATTACCCTGTCCATCAAAGCAGTAATCTAGGGGGTTTTTAATTATTATAGCAGCTTTTAAAGCGAGGCAGAAGCTACATAAGCACCCAAAATTCTGGTAGCCTGGAGGTTGCACAAATGAGTCAGCATGCAGAACGATCAGCGCGAATCAGGATTTGAGTAGAGGTTGGTAGAACGCAGCGCTTGTCTGTGATAAAGTATCAGATGACCCCCTGAGTTGTACTCATCGTATAACCTCGTTGGGGCTTTTATTTAGAGGACCTAATATTCTTCTGTCGGCTCTTTTACAGGCTCATGACGAAGTCTGCCCTGAATTTCCGCTGACTTGCGAAGGCTGTGGGAATAAGGTTCCGAGGGAGAAGGTATCCATCCAACTGGCGGAGAACCGCGTGCCGCGGGGGCGTTGTGTCCCCGTGGGCTGACGCTGCTGTGCTTGAAGCGAGGAGGAAAACTGAGACCATTGCAGAGTGGAGGGGGGAAAACAAATAAGCGGCAGCCACCGGTACAGATGAGACCTTTCCGTGAGGCTCAGAGCACTGGCTGGGTGTGAGTCACTCGACTCATCGGCGCTTGCGGGTCTGCGCCAGCGCCGCTGATGCCAGCGCCCTTCGAGCGGTGTGTTTGCCCAGCTTGGCTGCAGAGCCTCCCCGGGAAGAGCACCCTCGTGGGTTTGAAGGGTACTTAACATCTTATGTAAAGCAACTCTATCCACCACGGCTGCAATTATGGAAAGGAACGCCAACTCCAGATAGGTTAATTTATTTCTAATTAATCTTGCAATCAAATCCTTATCTGTAAGGTCTTGGACTCGATCTTAAAGGTCTTTTCCAACCTAAATGATTTAATGATTCTGTGACTCCCTTGTTGCTGGTTCCTTGGGCTAAAAAGTCTGAAAATCAAAGTTTTGGGAAACGTCTTAAAATGCACATTCATCTGAAACTGTCCTGCGTGCTACAGGCAAATAGTTTTAGTAGCCCTGTGGGAAAAGACCCTTGTAGCAGTGCAGGGGGGACAGAAGCATCAAAACGATGAGCAAAGAGTTCTTCCGAGTGGGCAAGGAAGGACTTTGTGCTGGGGTCTTGGGATGCAGATCTGCTCATCTGCAGGCTGGAGCCCAGCAGAGACCAGGCTTGTAGGATTCCCAGAGTGATCTCTCCTCTGTTTAATGTTAAGTCCCTCCTTTATCCCTTTCCAAACTCGCTGTTGATCGGCCGCGGCTGCTGTAACTCAGTAACCCGACTCACCAAGCGAGTCAGATGGATCTAGAAGCTTTTTAAAACGTGCCGTAAACCCAGTTGTAATTGACACCTACTGGAGCAGGTGTAGGTGTTAAATGTGGAACAGACCGCTGATCCCTGACGATGAGAGGTGTATCAAACCCAAGGCGATAGTGTGCCAGGGCTCGTTAGCATTAATCTCGCACCGCGTGGGAACCCGAAGGAGTCACCTCGGCGGCTGGGCGTTAGTGGCACTCTCCATAGACATACCCATCACTGGCCTGGGTTCTGATGGCGGCTGCCAGGCGGGCTGGCCGAGGTGGTCCTCGGGCACCCCAGTGAGGGGCTGCTGGACCCAGCAGAGCATCTTCCCTCGCACAGCCGGACCTGCAGTAATTGCTATAAACACTCTGGCAGGACCAGCAGGAAGCTTTTTGTTCTGTATTTACAGTACTTATCTGGAAGTGAAAATACCAGCTGACCAGGGTTACATGAAGTGCACACAATTAAATACCTCTCTGCTTCATAGGGTTGTTCCTTACACCTCTCCTTCCTCTGCCCTCAGAGAAGCTGTTTGCTCAGCATACCTGTGCTGGTTGCTTTTTCTGTCTTGCACACGCAGGTCAGCAGTGAGACATCCTGGCTGCCAAGAGAAAGAGAAATAAAACTTCCTTCCAGGTGTCAGCACTACGTTGACATGACAGTGAGAGTCCTACCTAATGGTAGGAGGTGCCCAGGTTTAACCATGTCCTTGGCATCTGATGGTTAGAAATGTCTCGACTGTTCTTGGGATTGTCTTCAGTTTCCTAGATGTCAGCGAGATGGAAAGGGAGCTGCCGGGGACACATGAGATCTGACATTGCCTTCCTTTCTCTCTAGTTTCGGGACCATGTGAAGACTTGCGGCAGATCAAAAGTGCCTTGCAGATTTGAGCTCGTCGGATGTGCTGAGGTGGTAAGGGCTCGTCTCTTGATGTTTACCCTGGGACTTGTTTTCAGTTCCAGTGTTAGAGTTAGCCTGCAAACTGCTCTTGGCCATCCTGTTACAGATGTTTCCATTCAGATGTTTGAACAAAGTGATGTCTCAAACCCTTTGCTTAACTTCATTTGATGTCCAGAGTTTGGGTATCCAGAGAATGAACTTAATGTGGAAGGAAACCTCCTCCTTCTGGGGGAATGCCCCGCGTGCTTTGAGGTGTGGTGCTTACACTGCTTTCAGCACAGAACTGGGGCCAGGCCATATTTCTCCATGTGACGTAGCTTTCCCAGCTCCTACTGGTGATGTTCATATAAATTCCTCCTCACGGGGATTGTGCAAGGCTTTGTCCTTTGGTGCCGTTAGGTCCATCCAACAGAGCCCTTTTGGGGAGTAATGGAGAAGAACAGAGTAGGTCAGCGTGTGTAGCTGGGGAAACATTAAGGATCCATCGTGGCATGTGCTTTGCAGCATTTCTGTAACAAACCAAACACCCCCAGCCCCCCAAACCAGGCTTTTTAACTATCTTTCTTTGGGGTTTTTTTTTCCCTTTATAATTTAAAGCTAACGTTGTGACCTCAGGAGGAGGAATTTGTTCTGTGGCTGGTGACAGCGTAGATTGAGCTCGCTGAATGGGGGATGTATTTCTCTTCACGTAGGTGGAAAATGAAAAGCTGCTAGAACATGAAAGCAAGTGCTTGGCGGAGCATCTCTACATGCTGCTGAGTTTTGTTCTTAGCCTTAAGGCTGGGTCTGGAGACCTAAAGCCCCTTCCTGCCCTTTCCTCATCGCAAAATAACTCCCCACTACTGGCAGAGAACTCTCTGTGCTCGGAGTCGGAGCTCTCCAGGTCGCTGGAGCTCTTGGGAAGGTGTGAGGCCCTTGAGAGGAAAACGGTGACCTTTGAGAACATTGTCTGCGTGCTCAATCGGGAGGTGGAAAGAGTGTCTCTAACGGCCGAAGCCTACAGTCGGCAACATCGGCTAGACCAGGAGAAAATTGAAACACTGAGTAGCAAGGTGTGTAACCACTGGCTTGGGCTTTCCAGCACTCTGAGCAGAGACTCTTTTCAGTTTCTTTTCCGTGTTACTAGCCAGTAAAGCTTCACCGCCCAGTCCTGAAACTGCACAAATCTGAAGGCAGAACTAAATATTCTTTGTGTTTGTGCCCAACCCTCAGAAGCTTCCTGGGAAAGACGGGAATTAAACTGTCATGTGTAAAGTGTTCAGATCTCTGTTAGTAGTGGTTATGCAGGCACTGAGATGATGTTCCCAGGTGAAGCTTTCCACTGAGAGACAGAGCACCCAGCGTTTCACTGGATCTCTCTGCGGGGCTGCTCACCTTCCAGACCCTTCAAAAGGAGAGTAATGATTGATGCTGCGCTCCAGCATTCTGACGAGCGTGGTCTGGAGGTGTGAAGAAGCTGTGCCCTCCAGTATGCTGCAGCACGGTCCCTGCTGAGCGCTGCCTTTGTGCCTTGGCAGCTGGGAGTCGTGCAGTTTGCAGCGCACCTCTGCGCCCTCAGCAAGGGAGCTGCCAAAACTGGCGTGACCCTCTGTTAGCCAGGAGTGATTAACCCTCTGGAGACCTTTTCGGCCGTGCGTAGGTGGTTCTCTTTCTCAGTCTAGCTTTGTCACAGTGCTGGGTTGTTTGGGTGGGTTTTTTTTTTTTCCCTCTCATCCTCATTTCTTGGGCTGGTCATGTAACAGAGCTGCTTATTGGCAGGCTTTTTTCCATCTGCTGTGGGGAAGTTTCCAGCTCAAGCCCCGAGCTGTATCGATGCGTCTTTTCCAGAATGACAGAGTTCAAAAGGAGGCTTCAGTGAACTGGTTTACGGTGCTGAATTTCTCCCTTCTGTGACCCCTGTCAATTCTGGAGAAAGCTTCTCCCTAAAGAGTCGTCCCGAAGGGTGTGCTGGTGCCTTCTGGCTTTCTTGGGTCTCACAGCAGTACGTGTTTCTAACCAGGCTGCACCGTGTGTCCCACTGAGCAGGTCCGGCAGCTGGAAAGAAGCATCGGGCTCAAAGATCTGGCCATGGCTGAGATGGAAGAAAAGTTGCGCAACATGGAAGCTTCCACCTATGATGGTGTTTTCATCTGGAAGATAACAGAATTTGCCAGGAAGCGTCAGGAGGCGATCACAGGCCGCTCTCCTGCGATCTTCTCTCCAGGTTGTTGCCAAATTTGCGAAATTGCAAAAGCCTTTTGCATCTCAACGGGGCGTGGGATTTGTAGCGGTGTTCTCAGCGGGGGAGATGCCGGCTGTTCAGAGGGACTTCTGTCCCCTGTTCCCTGTAGAGTCTCAACCACTTTGGGTTTAGCCTTGGTCTAAATGAAGCTGCTGCTGAAAGAGGTGCTTTTTTTGATTGCCTAAGACCTTTTTAATATCTCACAGTGGAGAGTGCAGCCCTCCTAGCTCCAGAATAGCCCCGCATAACCCTGTAGTGAGAATTAAAATCCTCGTGAAACCAGCAGTATGGTTAAGGAAGGGAGGAAATACATATTAGAGCCACAGAAATATATTTTAGTGGATAAAGCACGACACTGCAAGAGGCAGTGTCTAAACAGAGCCCGGACCATACCTAGGGAAGTGCTCGATTATCTGTTAGAGGATGGGGCTTTCCTTGCAGAACTGCCCCAGCCTGACACCGCCGCTTCTGTTCTTAAAAAGAAAATGCCAGACAGTGAGCAGTAGGTTATGATTCAGCTTGTTTGCTTCTGAAAACACTTCCCAGGCTTGCAGCTGTCAGATGAAACCATCTCTTCACACGGTTTCATTGCTCAGTGGGAAGCTCACCTCATGACAAAGTGGTTGAGGAGGAGAGTTTGTCTGAGCAGGAATGGCTGAGGTCTGAGTGTGCTGGAGAGCCCTTTCCGAACGGCCAGGGCTGTGTGCAGACCTGGAGCACGGTCCTTACGCCCGCGCCCTGGGGCTGTGAAAAAGGAGACTGGCTGGGCCACAAGATAAAAGCAATTGGATTCTTAAAACTACCTGAAAGTCTGTTTTGTGGATGAAGACTGTTCTGAGCCCTTTTTCTCTTGGAAAACTAAAAGGAAAAAGGATCCCCCTTCTTGAGGGGAGCTGAACGGCTACTGAAACTGTGCAGATGCAGTTCGCATTTCCTTCTAAAAGTCAGCGCGACCGTGGGGAGCCCCTGTGCTCCACCCTGTCTGGGAAGGGCAGCACTTCCTTCCTTCTCCCAAAGCCAACAAATCTGCTTCAGGTCTGTTCTGTTCAACTTAAAGAGAGGCCCTTAAATCTTGCATCCTGTCCGTCTGCTGCACTGTGCTCGGGAGCTGCTAGACCTGTACGGCCTCAGAGGCTGCAGTTTGCTGGCTCCTGCCTGACCAGGGGTGTCCCAGCGCTGTGCCCCAGCCTGGGAGCTCCTCGGGCCCTCCATGGGCTGATGCCACCGGGGTCCTCGCAGCAGGCTGCGCTTTGTTTTCTGTGTAGGAGAATCAACTCAGCTGGTGGAAGGATAAAGTATCAGACTCGGCCCAGGAGAGGGAAAGGGGTGAAACCTTGAAACTCTTGAAAGGAGCGCACAAGGTTTCATCTGCCCAGGCATCTGCTCGGCCATGCTCTGACTGCACAGTTCCTTCCAGAACTGCAGCTCCTGGTTGCTGATGCCCCCTCCTCCATGCTGCCTGCAGGCCAGTCCCCACCCTGCGCCTGGCAGCAGTGGCAGGGCAGCAAAGGCAGCACCCGGGACTTTTGTAAACTTTCGTCACAGAAGAAACTACTTTGCGGGCCACCAGACTGTTCTGTGTCGCTGGTTGTTGTCTGCAACCTGCTCATGAAAATCTGGTGTGTGGCTGGAGGGTTGGAGGGTGAGGGCAGTCTCTGCCACATGCTGGGACTGCTTCGGGAAAAGGCAGGGCTTTTGGTTTTTAACTTGCACGTGCAAAGTTCAAGGCCTTTTTTTCCTACAGTAGTCACTTGTGTCATTTAGATGAGAGATCTTCATTCCTGTGGTGCTTCAGCTGAGAAAATTAGAGTGAGAAAGGTTTCTAGTGGAGGTGGGTTGTTTTTATCTTCATAAGTGAAGCCAATAGACTATTGCTCTCGAGTCTGGGAAGGAGACAGCTGGGAGGGGAGAGGTCAAGGCTGCAAAACAGGGTGAAAAAGGGAAACAAGTGCAATTGTTCGTTCTACCTTTACGTAGGAAGGCAAGGAATTACCAAATGAAATTAGTGTTACAACAAAGAGCAGGAAGTAGAGTTAGCAACTGCTGGCGTTGTGAGGACACAGCTATTGCCTCGGGATTTCGCAAAGGGCAAAATCATAAGAGTTCAAAAAGGCAAAGCCTCCCAAGAAAGGTTCGTTGGGGGTGTGAACCAGCACAGTGCAAAGGGAAGCTCCTGCTGAAGGCCATGTGCTGCTGGCCGGCAGATGCCGGGGGACGGCCTCCCGGGCTCTTGCTTTGCTTGGAGGGGCTTTGCCTTTGTGTGGGAAGCAGGATGCTCAGTGCACTGCTCCAGGCTGGCAGGGAAGGTGTTCGGCACACTGGCTGCCCGGTGCCTTTTCCCGGGGACTCCCACAACTCTGCTCAGACATCCTGCTGTCACTTCCCTGCCTGGTTTTACATTTGCAGGGTTACAGGGGTGCTGAGAAGCCCCAGGTGGGCAGTGAGGTTGTGCTGCTTGGACTAGCAGAGGGTGGCGTCTGCCCTGACAGCCTCTGGGAGAAGCAGATGGAGAGGAAGCACTAGAGGAAATGAGCTGGGGAGTGCCAGGAGGGAAGCGGGTGACAAAGTCTCGATGCCTTGCTCCTCACCCTGCAGTGGTGCACAGTGTCTCTCTGCTACTGCTACTTTGCCTGTTCAGCAAAGCAGACCAAGTCCCGCAGTAAAACACCGGTCCTGATCTCCTGCCCCGTGGCTGCTGAGCCTTGCCCGATGTGAGGCACATAGGTCTGTGCCACGGGGACGGGGCGGTTTGCTGCAGGTCCCCTTCCGAGACGAGTTTCTGTGGCCCTGGTGTCACAACATGGGCATCCCCAGAACCGCTGGAGAAGGAGAGCGCCTGGGATCCCAGCGCCCGTACCCGGCTGTGCAGGGGGGCTGAGGTCCCGAGGGGAGACCAAAGCTCACTTGCTCACTTGTTCGAGCCTCTGCCCCAGTCAGGCAGACAGCTTACGGAGAGGGTGCAGTGGGCACTGAGGATGGTCTGCCCCAGACGGGTGGTTTTGGGGGTGGTTTTGTTCTTGCGCAGCAGCATCACTGCATGACCTGCAGCTTCTTTAGCCGTCATGTGTGGCACAACCGGCGACTCTGGGGCAGGGGATCCAGGGGGAAGTACCCAGCTCCCAGCAGAGCTCCGGCTTCAGCTTTGTGCCCGCAGTGGTGGTGGGGAGACCCTGAGGGGTGGTAGCACCCTGCTCTGCGCCACAGCGCTCTGCGTCTCGACTGGACCAGGGGCTTGTGACCGCCTGACCTCGGGCTGTCCTCAGGCCAGTCTGAGATGGCATCTGACTGGTGGTTGTACCTGGCAGCTTTCCAGGCCACCTCCATGGTGCCGGTGTGTTAAGAACCAGACTGGGCTTCTTCCAGGATCCAAACTTGGAGTCCTCAAAGGAACCTGCTGATGCCAGGCTTTGCTGGGTTTGACGCTCACTGTGCCTGTTTTGCCACTCTCTGATAGCTTTCTACACGAGCAAGTACGGCTACAAGATGTGTTTGCGAGTTTACCTGAATGGGGATGGCACCGGGCGTGGGACCCATCTGTCCTTGTTCTTCGTGGTGATGAAAGGACCCAACGACGCGCTTCTGCGGTGGCCTTTCAACCAGAAGGTAGGTTTGGGGCGAAGCCCACTCTGCCCAGCGATGCACCCGCTTGATCTTCTGGGTGCCGTTGGTCTGGCACACTTAGCGAGCGGGAGGAAGGACTTGTACGTTGGTTTCCCTGGGGATTCCCCAGTCACGCCGAGAGCACCGAGCGCTACAGGGCAGGGGCGCGAGCAGCAGAGTCTGTGGCGGGAGAGCGGGCAGTGCCTTCGGAAGCCAGCGGAGCCTCTGTGGGAATTGGGGTGAGGGATGGTTGTTGTGGCCTCGGCGCTTGGGGCACAGATGATACTCATCTTCAGAAGCTCCGATTGCCCTTCCCAGATGTTGCGGGTTTGCAAAACACTTCAAGGCTGGGCAAGCAAAGTACTGATGTAGAGAGAGAGGGGCCACCTTCTTTTGCAGGGGGACAGCACCTCTTCACTGTAAGGAGGTGCAGGGATCGTTGTTGGGGGTGAACAGGTTTGCAGAGTCGGCCTGACAGCCCCGTGCTGCCACACACCAGTTTCCAGTGACAGGGCAGGATGTGGGAAGGTTTCTGCAGGATGTCGCCGAGATTACGTTCTCCGCTGACCCTGCTCGGAGGCATTCCTCAGATTTGGCGTGTGACGTGGCTGGGGTTGCGCTGGCACTTGCAGGGTTCACAGGCTTCTCTGGGCTGGCTTTCCGTGTGTGTTTTATTCAGCTGCTCTCCTCTATTTTCACGTTTCCCCACAGGTAACCCTGATGCTCCTGGATCAGAACAACCGGGAGCACATCATCGATGCCTTCCGACCCGACGTGACATCTTCCTCCTTCCAGCGACCCATCACGGAGATGAACATTGCCAGCGGCTGCCCCCTGTTTTGCCCCGTCTCCGTGATGGAAGCCAAGAACTCCTACGTGCGTGATGACGCCATCTTTATTAAAGCCATCGTTGATCTCACGGGCCTCTAACCCTCCTCACCTCCGGGAGCAGTGAATGCGGAGCCAGCCCCGAGTGGGGCATCCCCCTCTTGTGCTGCACTTCAGGCAGGTCTCAAAGCGAGAAGGGGGTAAAAAGCAGAAGGGGAAAAGCCCTTCCCAAAAAGGGACCTTCACTCTGAGTGGAAATGAGGTGTCTGATGGGAACCATCTTCCCTGGTGTCAGAGAGACCTTCACTGAGAAGAGGTTTGGGTGAACGTTCACAGCCTGCGGGGTACGAAATCAGCAGGAACTCGGGTGCCTGAACTGCCACTGCCTGGGCTCCCAGTGAAACCAGCGCAGCTCTTGCTCTACCAGTTTAGTGCACGTCCACATTGCTCTGCAGTAAAACAAGGCTTTGGCCAGCCCAAGCACCACCTTGTGCGGCTGTTTGGCTCAGCCGTCCAGGATTGTCTTCGGAGATCTCTGTCTTCCCGGGTGCTCCGTGTGCCCCAGGCTGCCTCGCTCTGCGATGCCGGCGGCTCTGGGCTGCGCAGGGCATGCAGCAGTCGCTGTGAGCCAGGCGAGGGATGTGAAACGATTAGTGGCCGTTCCGATGCTGCTGGTGCGCTCAAAGAGGGGGGCTGGGCTGAACCGCGTGACGGGTGGGGCATCAGGATGGGGAGCAGGGCCCAGGGTCCGGCCCTCGCTGTGTGTGCAAGGGGCAGCTCGTGCTGGGAGCGTGGGGCAGGGCAGTGCCTGCTGCCGGGGAGGGAGCGCGGGCAGCACCGGGGATGCCCGTAGTGAAGGAGAAGTGACTCTCCCCTGGAGACTGCCCATCCTGTCCCCAGAGAGGAGGGTGACACCAAGCTTGGTGCAGGACCCGAACCCTGGGAGCTCCAGGTGGGTTTTCAGCCAGACCTTGCAGTTCTCAGGCTGCCTGCACCTGAGCAGTGGTGGGCAGGACAGGGGCAGTGCTGGAAGCTCTTCACTCCCACACAGATGCTCCTGAGCTGGGGTTTGGTCCCACCATGGGGCAGCTGCTGTGGTGTGAGGGCACCAGCCTTCCCAGAGCCTGCCCCAGCTGCCGGGCGCGTACGGCTGCAGCCACCACCCATCTGCACAGGCACTTGCGTGCCCGCGGCTGCGGCACTCATGGATGCAGCACAGCCGCGTGGGCAGCTGCTGGCTGTCCCCTGCCCTCCCTGAGGGCCTGCGGTGCCCACCAGCAGCAGCTCTCCCCTGCCATCCCCCCAGCAATGGCAGCAGCGTGGTGCCTGTTCCTGGTCAGCGTGTGCTGGAACACTCTCTCTGCTTGGCCCCTCTGGGAGCCTGCAGCCAGCTGGGGAGGACCTGGGGTGGCTGGAGAAGTCCCTGTGTGAAGCTTGCTGATGCCTTTCTGTCCCTAGGCTCTTGGCACCGCTCCCTGCAGGTGTTACCAACTGAGGATGGTCTCTATTGTCAGAGAAGAAACTGCCACCGTATCCCTGTGTCGTGGCCCCCTGGAGTTGTTTTGTTGTGGCCAGGAGCGACTCCCGAGGGGCTGTTTGCCCAGCTGGGCTCCCAAGGCTCTGCTGCCTCTGCTGCCTGTCCTTCCTGCGGTGGTGTCTGTCGCGAAACGTGCCCTGGGAGAGGTTTTGGCGGGCACAAGAACCGGCTGCTGGCCCCACCTTGCACTAGTAACCTGGGCCCCTGTCCAGCTCCTCCAGCCAGGAGGGGGGAGTGAGGCTGGAGGGTGGTCATCGTCTTCTTGCTCATGGCCACCGTGGGTCACCCTTGGCAGGGGCAGCAGCTGCTGTTGGCGGGCCCAGGGGTGCGAGGCTGCGGGGGAGGAAGGCCCTAAGCCCCTGCCTGGCACCCAGCCCGATGGGCACAGAGCCCCCACTGCTTGTGATCTGCTTCCACCTTTGCTCGGGCAGGGCCACCCCAGGGGCGGGGGACAGTCAGTGGAGCTGGGCTGTGATCAAGCTCGGTCTGGCTGTCCCCGTGCTCCCCATGCCATCCTCGCTGCTGCCCAGGGAGCTCAGGGGTGCCTGATGTCCTTCGCTCGCTAGGCTGATGGGTGGCTGAGCTGGACCCGAGCTGGACCTCCTGCACCCCAAAGTGCCGTGCTGACTTTTGAGCCCCGCCCCCGCCCCCATCTTGGTGTGGCTCTTGCCATTCCTGCTGCGGCTCTGCTGGTTCAGCGGGGGGCAGGCAGGGGGGTCAGTGCAGCAGCTGTGGGTGAGCCTGGGGTGCTGGGGGGGAGGCGGCTGCACCAGGGCAGACTGGGAAGCCTGTCGTGGCCACTCTGAGACAAGGTGAGGGCTGTGGTACAGATGGGGCCTGATGGCTTTTTCCCAAGGTCAGACAGTCAGTGGGGGGTCTGTTCGCCTGGCGCTGCCCCCAGAGAGCCCCATGGGGCTGGGCAGCTGCCTGCACCCTGCCTGCTGCCCTCCTGGGGCCCTCGGCTCTACTCAGGGGTGGGAGAGGGTGGCAGGACGCTGCCTGCACGCCGGCCCCAAGAGCTGGAGCGGGCTCTGTGTTGCCACTCTCACCCTGATGCCTTAGGGGAAAAAAGAAAACACCCAGCAAAGGCTGAGCCTGAGCCCTGCTCCCACCCATGGCCAGGCCTGGGGGGCTCCCAGCCCCAGAGCAACTGGGAAAGGATCTGGCCAAGTTGTGCCAGGGCTGCTTGTAATGATGCTGGCCCAGCCTGGGGCGGGGCAGGTCTGGGCTGTTGCAGGGTGGGTGCTGGTCCTTCTGCCCCAGCAGGTGTCCAGGAGGGAGGTGGGCGAGTCGGTGCTGTGAGCAAGAGGCAGGCTGAGCTCTTCCAGCCTGTGGAGGGGATCCTGGGGCTGTGCTGCTGTTGGCGAGGGGCAGAGTGTGGCAGGGGCACCCCTGCCACAGACACTTCCCGTGGGGTTCCCTGTCGTCAGCCTGTGCTTGAGGCACAGCTGAGCTGGTGCTGAGGACGCTCTCTGGTCCTCTTTCCTTTTTTTATCATCCCCAGAGCTCACCGTGGTCATTGTCATGCGTGTCCCTCGCTGCAGCGCAGGGGTACGGTCCCATCCTGGGCACAGCTCTGCCAGCACTTGGCACAAGCCACCACTGGATTTTGTTTTGTTTTTATTTTGTTTTGGTTTTTTTTTTTCCCTTTCATCTACAACTGTTGGAGAACACCCATCTCAGACTGACACTGTGAAGTAAGTTTGTTTTGTTTTGTTTTTTTTCCTTGAGGATGTAGTACGGTCAAAACCACTAATAAAAGCTGTTTTGAGCATTGTTGTCTAATCCATGTGAGGCTGGGCCTCCAGCACTGCACAGGGTGGAAGAGGCACAGGAGCAGGATCGCCTCAGCACCAGGGTTATTTCTGAGCTGTGACCTTTCCCCAGCTGCTGCCTGGGGGTTCTGACCAGCACCAGCCCTGTGGCTTCCAAGGGAGAGGTGCTGGAGCAGGCAGGGAAGGAGCAACTCGGGGCGGGGGGGTGTAACCTGGCCCCAGCCTGGCTGCTGGAGCACCTACGGGAACAGGCCCAGCGAGGCTGGAGCAGCTTCACCCAGAGTGGCAGAGCAGTTGGAAAGGCAAATTGAACCTGTTAGAGCCACATTCTTGGTGCTGGGTAACAGAGAGCTGCTGAGCTCCTCTAGCACGGGCTGGTTTGAGTTGGGTGCAAACAAAGTGCTTGTGTTGCACCCGCTGTCCCCACGCAGGGCCCTGTCCTGTCCCTCCAGAGCTGTATCACCAGCTGAGAGCCCAACCCTGTTCCGTGGAGCAGCAGCAGAGCTGCCTCTGCACAGTGGCTGTAGAAGGGGGATAGGAGGGGTACCCACGGGACCCCCTTCAGAGCAGTGCAGCTGCTGCAGCGTGCACCAGGAAGGGGGCAGAAGGCTCGCAGGGGACAGGAATCCCCACCAGCGGCCCAGGGCACTTGCACCCCATCTACCTGGTCAGGATCTGTGAGTGCTGGGAAAAACAGGAGGTGAAGGAAAGACACAGAGAAGCCAGGATGCTCCAGCCCCAGGCCGTCCTGGAGCCTGCAGCCCTGGGCTTTGGATGAGAATTTTCCTAAAGCTGCCCTGACTTGCTGCTCCCCTTCCCGGGGGCTGGCCTGTCCTCTTCCCCCGGGGTGAATAACAGGCCATTGTCTGCCTCTCTCCTGTTGTTTCACAGCTTTGTGCCTGAGCTCTACAGCCAGAGCAGGTCCCTGCGGGTTGGTCAGCACCTCTGCAGTGCCCCAGCAGCTGCTGGCACAGCTACAGCACTTCCCCCCTCGCTTCTGCTCCGGCCAAAGAGCAGCACTCAGGAAAACAAACTCGCATTGCAGAGATGCTTTAGCAGAATATTTATTCAATGCCATAGTGAAGAGCAAAACTTGGTACAAACATAAACCCTCAGGGCCTTGCTCACTACACCACCGAGCCAAGGGAGAAGAGATTTCACCATCTTGGGGGAGGAGGGAGGAAGGCAGAAACTTCCTTTGCTGTGTGACTGGACAGAGCTGGATGTGGATCCTGTGAGCACACACACGAAGGACTCCCTTGTTTCTGGAAGTCCTACGATGACAGAAAACCTGAGTACAGGGGTTTTGGATAAAGCCATGGGCACCTGCCGTGGCACAGCAGAACAAGGGCACAGACGCTCCTGGCCAAGGGCCATGGGGGCTGTTAAAGCCATCAGTGTCTGTGGTGACAGGATCTGCTGCCTCCGTTCAATCTATTTGCAACCCGAGGCTGTGAGTGGCACAGACAGCTGCCCCTGGTTCTCCCAGGGGAGCCCCGAAACACCTCCCTCAGCCCCTGCCTGGGACACAGCTGCCTTCCAGACACAGCCCAGAGCCCAGCTCCCAGCAGCAAATGCAGCTCCTGGGGTCGCCACCAGCCCTGGCCCTCTAGGCCAAGTCAAGATTAGGAGTTTAAGTTTTGGACTCTTACATCTGGGTACCTGCTGCAGAGAGAAAAGCTTCAGGGACAGAGTAAACACCACGAAGTTCATCATCGCTTCAAGCCAGCTCCGCTGTCGGCAGGGGCCCCAGGAGGAGCTGGTCACCAAACCCACAGCAAGTCAGCCCAGGTGGCAGAAGCTTATTCGACTGACTTGAGGCAAAGGAGGTGGGTGAACACCTGCAGCCACCCGCAGGTGCCTACACCTGCTCATAGAGAACATACCAAGAGAACCTAAAGTGCCACAACGGGAGCAGCATGGGAGGGAGGTGACCACAAGACCCGCCAGCCATCCTCATGGCTGCCCCTTGGGAAGGGACAGCAGATCCCCCAGAATAAATACATTCCCAATGCCACAGCTTATCAAAGAGCTACTCAGCAGAGGAAGACAGAGGCGAAGACAGCACCACATTACCACCAGCCCTCCCTGCTCTCACGTTTGGAAACCAATGATCTCAGCGTGTAGTTGACAACGGAAGGCACGGGCAGGGTACCAGCTGCATCCCCACGGGCCACGCAAGAGGCCAGTTGGGCCCCCCAGCCCTGCCCCCCTGCTGCCCTCCCACTGCCCTCCAGTCCCTGCTGCCCTCCAGGGTCAAGACGCCACGCGGCAGGAGGCACCCAGCAGCCAGACAAGTTGCCTGTGGAGGTTTGGGACAAATAAACATTAATAAAACTAATACACCGAAAGAGAGTCCTACAGTAAGGCAGCCCCGCTCTGTACCGCGACTTCTGCCGAGTGCTCTGCAGCCAGGAGCTCCCAGCGCGGTCAGCCACGTCCCAGGCTCACACGGTACAATTGCTGGAGACATGCCTGAGTCTGTTCTCTGAGCCCAAGGCTCACCCAGAGAGAGCTGTGACCAAGCAGCAGCGTTCGTGAGAAGCTGTGGGGAGCCCGCCCAGCAGTGACCAGCTCGAGCTGCTTCCTGACGGGCCCAGGAATGGGCCCTTGGCTCTTACATTCTGTCTTTGAAGCAGATGGAAGCAACTCCTGCTACTGGGGTCACTCCCGACTCAGCAGATGGGATTTGCGCACCCCGTGCTCGTCTCTGTTGTGCAGGGCTCAAAGCTCTGCAAGCTCCAGAAGAGGTGGCTGCAGTGAGGAAGCTGCAGGAGCAGGTGTACCTGGGTTCAGCTTTTCTGGTTCATGAGCCAGGAGAAGAGCAGTTTTCTGGGCCTGGGCTTCCTGGCCTGCTGGATGCGCACGGCACGAGGCGACCGCCACACCTTGATGGTGGTGTCATCACTGGCTGTCAGGAGCAGCTCCTGCTCCACCGGGCTGAACGCCACCGAGTTGACCACATTGTCATGCTGCAGTTTGGCCAGGCAGATGTTATAGTGCCGGTCCCAGATGTAGCCGTGGCGATCCTCTGCCCCACTGTGGTGGATGCGACACCAGTAAGGACATCACCCCGGCAGCCCCAGTAACCTGCTGCCCCCAACTCCGTCCCCTCCGCACAGCTGGAGGTCAGTGGTGCCCCAGTCTGGCCACAGGCCCCAGCCTCCATCTGCAGCCCTGGCACCCACGAGCTTCAACCTACGCAGGCCAGAGGCTGTTTGCAGAGCCCGGCCAACTCACCCCAGAGCACCTGCTGCCCACAGCCCCCGAGAAGGGCAACTGTCCCCCCCCTGCCAAACACACCAAGCCCCAGATCTCCCCTCTCCTCTCGGATTTCACAACAGGCCCAGGGTGGACAGCTGTCACCAGCATCCTCCGATCCAGCCCCTCTGCTCTTTGCAAACCTCCCGTTTCCTGCTCTGCTCTCAACACCCAGGAGTTTCCAGCACACGGAGCGGCCCTGCTTGCACAAGCCAC
>JAAGNO010010638.1:0-11221 GCA_033439905.1 Ceryle rudis
GGGTTTTGAAATAGTAAATGTTCATCCTTTTGGCTTTTAATATTAAGTCTTCGATTTGGGTCTTCAAAGTAGGGTTTTCTTTTCTTTTTTTTGAAAGAGGAGTTTTTAGCTTTTTGGGCATGTCGGTAAACCCCACAGGGGACCTGCCCTGCAGCCCCCCACGCAGGTGACATATCCTGCACGCCCCCCCCGTGCCAGCATCACGCCCCCCCCTCCCCCCGGTCACGTGTCCTGCACCGGGGTGACCTGTCAGCCCGTGTCCCCCTCGGCGGGGGGGCTGGGGGTGCGCGGTGCACGGCGGCGGAGCAGGAGCCTTCCGGGGGTGGGTGGGGGAAGCAGCGGGCAGGGCCCGGCCAAGGTGCCCCCCGGGCCGGGGTGTCCCCAGGCCCCGCGATACTCACAGCCGGTCCTGTCGGCCAGCTCCCGCATCTCGGCGGGCACGGAGTGCGCGGAGCCCATGCCGGGCCGGGCCGGGCCGGGAACCGGCGCGCCGCGGGCCGCTGCACCGGGATCCGCCGCCGCCGCTGCCGCTTTAGAAGGGCGGGCGCGGCGGGGAGGGAGGCGGTGGTGACGCGGCTCCCCCGGGTCCCTGAGCTCCCTGCCGCTGCGCCGTCGTTAGGTTCCAGAGTTAACAGCCCCGCCAGGAGGGCTGGCGCGGATGGGAGCCCCTCCCTCAAAGCTGGGGCGGCTCCCTCGTGCACTGGTGGCACTGGAAGCCTGGCCAGAGCCAGTGGCTCTGGGCACTGCAGGGTCCTGCTGGGCCCCTTCCCCAGGAGAAAGGCACAGAGTGGCCCTTGTGCCCCCTCCTCCCAGCCTGGCTGCAGGCACTGGGGCTGGGGGTCTCTCCAGCCCCTTGCTCCCTGCTCCCAGCCTGCCTACAGGCACTGGGGCTGGGGGTCTCCCCCGGGATGCCTGTGGTGGCAGGAACCCGAGCTCCCACATGAACCCTTTCTGTTCCTCCCCTGCCCAGGGACACGAGAGGCTGGGGAGAGAAACAGAGGGGGATAGAGGGAGTGGAAGCAGCAGAGAATCCCCCCAGAAGAGAACCCCAGCCCTTCTCAGGGTCCGAGGTGCTGGCTGTGACCCCGGCGGGGAGGTGGCAGCAGGCAGGCAGGTTTGTCAGGGCCTGGTGTGGTGGGGTTGGGTTCTGTCACCCACTCTCTGGCTGCCAGACTGGGCTCTGGCACTGGCAGCCCCACAGCCCAGACAGCACAGCATGCTGGGCCAGGGGGGGAGCAAAGGCAGGGTCGTTTATTTTTGTAAAGCCAAATATAAACAGGAAAGGAATCAAATAATTTTCATCCTCTGGCTGCCCCAGATCAAATAAAATACATGTTAAAAACAAACAAGCAAACAACAAAAGAAAGGGATGTCCCCATCCTGCAACCTCAGCTGTCAGTGTCAGGGTAACCCTGGGGCTCTGGGGTCCTCACCCTTCAGTCCTGGAGTAGCCACTTTTCCATCTAATATAACTTTTTGCCCAGCCCAGCCACCCCCAGGCGAGAGGAGGAGGGGAGGGGAGAGGGGGTATCACTTGCACCGCTCTGCCCTTGCCCACCCAGCCAGGCCCTGTGTCCTTGCATCAGGGAAGAGCCACCAGCCGGGCAGGTGAGGCTCACGGAACTGTGACATCCCTTGAAGATGCTTGAAACCAGTCAGGATCCTGAGCAAGCTGGTGCAAAGCTGAAGGTGTCCTGGCAGGAACCAGAGGATGCTCAGGGGCCGTCCCGCAGCCCTTGCCCTCCTGCACTCAGCGGCAGAGCCCTGGAGGCTTCCTCCCTGCCTCCTCCTCCCCCTCTCTGTACTTTTTCCCTTCACCCTCCAGAAAGCTATTTGCAGGCGGTGGCACCCTGGCTGTTCTGCCCCAGAACAGAGGGCTGGTGACACAGAAAGAGGGATTAGGTGTAAGAAACCCACTCCTCTGCCTTGCACGGACCCAGGGACAGAGGATTTTGGTACCATACCACCCAGGACAGGCGTTCTGCTTGGTGGGACAGCAGGTGGGTCAAGCACGGCAAGAGAAGGCAGCAATTCCACCTCCTCCAGGAAGCAAAACGTCCCATGGGAACTCTGCACAGACTCCACAGGACAAAGCGTGATCTAGACGAGTAGGTACCGTCCTTAACATACATAGACAGGGACCCAGACATCACTCATGGACACAAGGAACTTTGGGGTCTACTGCTGTCTTCTGGGGGAAAGGGTGGCTGGGAAGATACCTGCGCTGCCAGGAGGGGAGCTGGGGCCAGAAGACCTGCCTGATGCTTGTGTGAACACCCAGCGGTGCTGTGCGGTGCCTACTGAACCTTCTCTTCCAAATCTGGCACAGCGTGGTGCCCTGCCGGCGCTCACCGATGGCGCCAACGCTCACACAACCACCGTGAAGCAGGCAGGTAGACCCGGACACGGTTCCTCTCCCAGGTGCTTGCCCAAAGGAGGAGGGAGAGGTTTTACAGGGCTGGCTGGGCTGCCTCGGGCGAGCGCGGAAGCCGCTGGCGCGGTTCGGTTCGTCTGTCCCCCCCTTGCGCAGCAGCGCTCCCCTGCCGCACACCCCGCGGAAACGGAAAGGGTGCAGGGCCTGCGGGTGGGGGAAGTCCTCAGGGCAGGGTTCTGTTGGTTCCTGCAGCGTTTTTTCTGGCAGGACTCTACCTGGCAGAGGACTCCTAGGAGCTCGGGCTGTGGCAGTTCTCTGGAAGGACTCGAGGGGGGGGGTGAGGTGGCACCAGGCTGCCCATCTGCAGCAGAAAGCCCCGAGAAACTCCGCAGTAGAGGTGCTACCGCAGAGCTCACCTCGCGCAAGCTGAGGCTGGGCATGGGTCTGTGCTCAGCCTCCAGCACCAACCGTCCCGCATCCCTGCTAGGAATAGTTCAGGACCTGCTTTCAACCCTCAAAACCGAGAGAGGGATTTTAAGACGCTGCCTAATGCTTCCCTACCCTGCTTTCAGTTGCAACCATTCTGCTTCCTAGAAAGTCTTCAGTCCCTTCCTCCTCCCCTCCCTCAAGTTCCTTTCAGTACAGACATCTTTCAAGACCTTGTTCTACTGGGAGTACAGCACCTTCACCAGTCCTCAGCACTCGCACGTGGGGCTCTTCCTAAAGCACCGAGGCTCCTGCAGATCACCACCACCACCACCACCACCACTCTGCTGGCACCAGGGCTGGGCTTTCAGAATTTATTTCTCACATTTAAGCAGTGCTGGGTAGGTATTTCCAGAGGAGGACATGCAGTTCAAGCATTCTTTTAAGAGGAGGGCTGAGTGATTTCACGTGGCAATGCCTGAAGGGTTATAACAGACTAAGAGCATCCACCTAACTCTAGAGGGCACAGGACCTACCTAGTTCTCATCTCTGACGTAACTACTGCATTGCAACTGGACAGTGACAGGAGACACGAGCTGCAGCTGGGCTACAGAAGATAACGCAGAAACCACAAAGACGTAGGTTCCGTGTAGGTGCAAATTGTGTCACTCTGCACCCCGTAACACCTGAACCCAGAGGAAAACCTTTTCTGCAGCGGTTCTGGCTGGGCCTTTAAGTCATGGTGAAATTCATGTGCTGCTAAAGCTCCTCCCTTCTGGGCAGCGGGAGGATGTGCTCCCCCCAAATCCATTCTCTTTTGGCAAAAAGGAAGAAAGGCCTCGAGCTGCAGGAATTAACGTCTCTCTTCGGTTTGGTTGACTCCGGGCTTGGCCAGTTTCCAGTCACGATCCCACTGTATTGCATAAACACCTATGGATTGGAGCTGGCAGCCGGCGGAAGCTCCCCATACATCAAAGTCATTCTGGCACTGACCTCAAGGCTTCCATCAAACAGTGCCACAAGGTTCAGAACTGTCCTGGGAGCACTCCCAGCTGTGCCGCCGATCCTGCCTTGGATATAGAGGATGAAGAGAGCAGAAAACGAGGTAAGAACGTGGACTGGGTGTGTTTGGCAGGCATGGTAGAGAGCTAGAAGCTCATCTTCTGCATTAGGAGAGTTTGTACCATCAGTGAGGTGGGCATCTGGACGTCGGGGTCACCACTGCGCCTGCCACCCCCAGAAGCCTAGCTGCTGCTGGGTTTGTTGCTGAGGTCCCTTCCCAGGCCCGTAAGGATATTCAGAACCAGAACGGTAGCTCTGTGAACAATCAGACTACAGAGGTGAAGTAAAATCTGACCAAAAATTCACACCGGAGAAGACACCAGTGAAACGTAAGAGACTTTAAAAAACTATCACCTGCATGAGAGATACATTAAAAAAAAAACCCAAACCAAACCAAAACACAAACAAAAAACCCACAACACTGCAAGGACAAGCAACTTCCTTCTCTGGAAGAGGGAGTTCTTCCACACTCCACACCAGGGATCTCCCGGCGTTGACCTTCCAGGCAAGACAGTCCCAGAATGAGCAGTATACGCAGATCCTTCTGAAGGACGACGCGCTTCCTCACAACTGTCCCTGCACGATCCTTAGGCTTGGCCTCAGCTACCAACATGTCCCTCTGCATTTGGGCCAGAACGGGCAGGCAGGCAACGGAAAGATGCTCTAGCACCAGTTACAAAGTTCAGTGCAGTTTTCAATGCATTAAGCCAAAGGACTGTCACCAAACTTGCTTTCCACGCAAGTTTTGATAAGAGGGTAAAGCTACACTCCAGCTGCTTCTGTCCTCACGGAGCCTTCTGGGCTCACTCCTTGCCTGAACTGTAGATCTTCTGAACCGTGGCACGTGTGAGCTCCAGATCCTCCGGGTAGCGAATTTCCAGCTCGGTATTTGCTAGGTAGTGAATGCCAGTAAACTCTGAAAAGTAGCGGCCGATGTCAGGGTGCGGGATCTCCCGAGGCTCAGAGTTATACTCCAGGTTCTCTGTGAGGAAAGGAAAGAATCAGTTATCACCACACGGAACAGGCTGCTACAAAGCAATACATCCCGCACCTCTCAAGTCTCATTCTGTCTCATCTCCACCTCCTGATGCTTTAAAAAAAACCAAAGCCAAACAACCCAACAAACCCTAATCCAGAAAAATACGCACGGAGTACAACTGCTCACAGAGCCTCATCTCCTAAGAGATGCTGACCACATTTACCAGTGGCTTGAAAACTATTTTACACCCGAGACCACGCTGTCTGACATGAGGTGAGAGTAGCAGGATGCTGACCTGCTCCCACTCTGCTAGTCACAGATGGTGGTTGTAAGCACTCGGAGAAGCTGCTGCACTGAGCTCTAGTCCCTCCAGCCCCAAGGGAGAGCAGTTTCTAAGAGAGATCCTTCTCAAATGCTCCAAGGTGAGACCAACTCCTGGCAGAGGAGCCAAGCGCTCTCTTGCTGTAGGTCACCAGCCTGCGTTTCGAGCAGCTCAAGTCAACAGCCTGGTTTTCAAGCCCGTCTCGCACAAGCACAATTAGCTTTTCTAAATCCAAACTTCCTGAAGTTAAGATAAAGTCCCCAAGAAGAGCACCGAGCTCACCGAGCTCATTCCCAGAGCACCCCACTGCCACCTTCGTGCCAGAAGATAACCCGATTAAAGCACAACAGTTAAGCGACACGGAAGCACTGGCATTAAGCCTCAGAGGTGACCCCAGCTGAGAGCCCCGTTGCTCCCGCAGTGTTTGTGTAAAGCGGTGTGACCGGGAGGCAGCCCAGCAGCGCGTCACGGGCGCAGCCGCCCTGCAGCAGTCCCCAGATGATGTCATTTTTCCCCAGCACAACACCCAGATATACGGGTAGGAACTTAGCTGCCTAAATCCCAAAGTGTGACCTATCTGGAAAGAAGATGGGATGCAGAAAGCATCGTTCAGGAATAATTCAGCTGTCTCTCAAACTATTCCGTTCACTACGGAGAGCACATAGAAGTGATATTGATCCACAGGGGCTCTCTGAAACTACTGCACATCAGCGTGCGGAGCCAAAAGCACGAGAGCTTTCTACCCCTCGCCGGGCCGGTGCAGTCCGATGGGCTCACAAAGCACCTTCCCCCATACACTGCACCACTGCGGAAAACAGCGTGCGCTCCAAGCCGCGCTGCGGAAGCAGGGCTGAGCAGCGAGCTGTGCACCAAGGGAGCGCCAGTGATGAAAAAGAAGCTGGCAGGGGAAAGAGACTGAGATGAGAGAGTTCAGCGCTTGGTGGGGAGCCTGAGAAACCTGCTGACTGGCACTTGTGAGATCTGGCCTGTGCTTCTACAAAGCAAATGAAAGATGGGCAAGAGCGGGCAGGTAGATTGCAAAGTCACTGGGTGAAACAGGCGAATTAGCTACAGCTCAAGCTATGAACTGACAGGTACCCAGTGAGGTACAATTACCTTGGTGTTATTCCCGAGCTGGTTAGGTAAAGCTCTGCTTGCAGATTTGTTTAAGAGTCTCTCAGTAAAAAACTATCCCCACAGGCAGGGCAGTGAGTTATGAAATACTCCCTTCCCAAATGATCCGAGGGTGTATTTAGTGGTGGGCTGGGCAGTGTTAGGTTAATGGTTGGACGTGATGATCTTAAAGGTCTTTTCCAACCAAAAGGATTCTGTGATTCTATTTTAGAGGGGGTACTCACTAGCCAGGCATCAGCGAGCAAGGAGAAACCCTTCCATTTTCCCAGGGAATACCAAGACACTTGGATACTGGTGTCAAAGTACAGCTTGGCTAAAATCCTCTGTGCCCTAGAACCAGCCACAGTTCTATTTGTTTATAAACAATAAAACAGAAGACACAAGCGATGACGCAGCCCTGGAATCACTGTGGGCAATTATCTGATTAGTTTTCATCAAGATGAGTATTTTAAAATCAAGCCACAAGAATTTTTGGGTTTTAAGACTCTCTGAGAGGCCAAAATCTGGCTAATAGGAGCCGTAAGACTGAGCTGCAATATTCCCAGTCCCCACTTCAACGTTTTGGGCTACTGAATATAAAGTAACTCTCAAGGACAGTGTGAAACATCTGCACGTTAAACCTATAAGGTAGGAGTGTCCTCTTCTGTACAACCACCTCTGGCTCACAGGTATGGGACCCGAACACACCAGAGAGCACCCACAACTGAAAGAGCTGAACTGCATTTTGTCCAGCACCTCCCGCATCCCTGTTTACCAAACCACCTCCATAGTTCCATCCATATTAGCAAGATCCAGTCAGGCCATGCAGCTGCCCTGCTGGCTGGCTGGGATGCCTCCGGATCACAGGGAGAAGAACAAATATGAGGCAAAGAAAAAAACCCTCTTCACAATGGACAGTTACAGATGTATTTTTCTTTTTATCTTCTGAACCTCAGTTGGACACTGTATCCTAACCTCATCTTCTGACCATCAAGCATTTCCTTTCTGTGGTATGCTGGGTGACAGAGATTTCTACGCCTTGTCGCGCTTGTAAAGAGCCATTCATTTTTGTCCTGTCCTTCTCAGAGGTGGCACTAAAAGCCATGCTACCTGTGTGCTCTGGGATCTTGGCACACGCCGTGTCTTGATGACAGCTGCTCAGAACCGTGCCCTGACCAGCTCACTAGATCCTGTTTCGAGGTCCAGCCATGATTTCAAAGAGCAAGAGCTGCTGACAGAACTTTAGAGTTCAGGAAAAGCTGATTTAATTCCTTTAAAAGCAATCATCACGGTTTACACCGTAAAACCGACCACAGGCAGAACCTACTTCCAAGGAGACTACACCAGAGGGGTCCTTCATGTCCATTCCTAGCAGGACTGATTTCATGGAGAGCAAACAACACAGGCCGTGATTCAAGAGCATTTTCCTTCCTATCCCAACCTTAACTAACAGTTTATGTTTCATACCTCAAAGTTAATCACTTAAGCATTCCTTTCTCCTAACGGGCTTCTAAACAGAGAGTAAACAGAGGAGACTCCTGCTGACCTTGTGCAGCATATCTGCAAGAGCCATCTTCCACTAGCACGTTGTAGAAAGGCTGGTGGGGGCCGTGTGGGAGGCTGTGGACGTTCATATTCCGGATCCATTCATGCCCCATCATGCAGGCAGGATCCCAGCCATAAATCACACAGTTATAGCCGTATCTAATTAAAAAATTGCACACCAAAGTCTGTGAAAACTCCAGAGCCAGCTCTTTTTCTTCAAGACTAATACAGCACAGACAAGATAGGAACCTCCAGTGAGGTGGCACAAGGAGGAGAGAAGCAAGAGGGAGGGGGAAAAAAAAAAAGTAAAAAGAGAAATCAATTCAAAAAGGTTGTGTGTGTACATGTTTCTATTTTAAGGTGGGAGAAATGACTAGGAGTGACTGGATAAAGAGACAGAAGCAAACAGCTGAGGATAAAAGAAAATCAAATGTGAGCAAGAAAAGAGAATGGGAAAGAGACTGGAAGTTAGCAACCAATAGGAAAGGAGACAAGAAATAGGGAGAGAATCAACCACCCTGCTGCGTTGTGCAATTATTCCTGTGCCCGTCACACGGATGTGGTAATCCCGACACTGAACTCCCAGAAACAAAGCCATCGTTACTTGTAGGTTATTCAGGCGTTAATCGTGAGGTACTGTACCTGTCACTGCCGATGCCCTTAAAGTACCTTCTGGATGAGTTGGTGACTCGGAGGAGTGGCCGAAGCAATGCAGCGGGAACACAAGGCCCCCGTGCAAGGCAGGGGCAGGGAGTAGTAACAGCTCAGGGAAAGATCCATAAGCTGGTTTAGGAATTTTACAATCTCTTGAAGTCAATTCTGTTCCACGGCCCCTCATTAACTGATTGCTGATGTTTCTTCAAGAGCTCTGGGCTGTGGAAATTTTAGCTGCGTGATGGATGCCGACTCAGACAAGTCAGCTCACTAGCTGCTCTCCGCAAGCCAACAGCAGTGAACACTCTCGTGCTCAAGGGACAGACAAAGCTGCTCCTGTTTTTCTATGAGGCAGCGACGCACACGCCTGGCATTTTCCAGACCAGGTACCTCCTCAGCAGATAAAACAACATCTCATTACTGTCAGAACAAACCCTTCTGCGCTCGTTGCTGCAGCACAGCCTGCTAACACAGGGAAGGTTCCAGAGAGCTCACCTCTTGTGTTTCATAATCAGCCCGATGGAAAAGCAGACCTCTTTGTGCTTCTCATCCGACCGGTGCTTCACCTCAGGGCCCACCTCCTCCTTCCGGCGCTCAATGTGCTCCAGGGTATGTTGAACCAAGTAGCCAACAGCCCCATGCTGGGATGGGTCCAAAGCCTGAATATGCTGCAAGATGTCCAGAACCTTCAGCAACCAAAACAAAAAGACAGATTCAGAACGAGTCTCTACATTAGTCCAACGCTTACAAATATAAACAGAGTGAGCTGGGTCTCAGTTCCCAGGCCGAGAGGTCCACCACCCGAGTTTTCCACACAGGACCGAGAACCTTTGCTCTAGCTGCACACTCCCAAGCAGTTCTTCACAATTGCTTAGCCTGCAGAAATTGCTAACGGTCCTCTCCTTTTCTATTTGTAAAGCTCTCTCCTGCCAAGGAAGGGCACTGCTGAGCACAGTAACTCCTTAAAATTAAGTCATACAAGCCAATCCTGTCACGTTCTGCAACTGCAGGGCCCTGACGAGACCGTTTCAAAGCTTCTGAAATGTTAAGAGAATACTGCTGCTAGTCTCCCAAACTGCTGCTGGGAAGGGATTCCAGGTGACTTCTGCTGTAGTCAAGAACAAACAGTTTAAAGGAGTTCCTCGGCGTGTCTGTGGGAGCCTGGCAGAGGGAAAACAGGGCAGCACAGCAGGAAATGCGAAGAACCGCCGTGATGCTGTACCATGGAACAGCGAACGAGAGACAGAGCCTGCTTGTCTCCAGGTGACTAGAGAGCTGCTCTCAAAGCAGCAAACCCTGTAGATCCAGAACACCAGCCTACCACCACCCTCCAGCACAGCCTCAGAGCATCTCCTGCCACGTTTGTTAGAGGTAGGCAATGTAAGTTTTACCTTTTTTTCCCCCCCCCTTTTTCTTGCTTTTAACAGACCTGTTGTCTAACCAAGTTGGTCAGATACCTCCATCCCACTGTCAAATACCTCAACTGCTGCCACAGTTCAAACATCTGACACACATCAGCACATGGCAAAAGGTTTTTCTCCTTGAGCACACACTAAAAGTTTTGGTCGCTCTAAGTTCAGAGCAGCAGCAGCAGAACAGAAATCTCATGCTGCTGAGCAGGAACATGAGCCAAGAGGTGAAGAAAAGACATTCAGAAAAAAAAAACCAAACCAACAGGTAACTAGGTATGAGAAGAAGAAACACACTCTAAGTTCTCTGGCTGGCATCTTAAGAAGGATGTGAAAATCCTGAGAAATCCTACAGAAAGGGGAAGGCCTAACACGGTGGCCACAGCTGCCGGGGATTCTGGGCAGTTTCAGTTGTTTGCAGAGATTTAGGACAACATTCAATGTAGCTCTGCTTGACTTTTGAAATTCTTGTACCACTTCCCATAAATCTGACAGATTTCTATTAAAACCAGTAGTCTCCTGTTTTGTCAGAGAACTCTCCAGCTCCAATCCTACCTGACAGCCTGGAACGACTGGGTGCATATGAAGATAAAATGCTAAAAAGTCCAGATGTGCACATTTTCATCGCATCTGGCAATGTGGTGCAGAGAAACCACACATAAAAGTCAGCCATGGGGTTGTATTATTTGTTCTGAGGGGCAGCAAAATGTAAGTAAAGCTTTGGTGCTGGACAAATGCACCACTGAGTGCCAGAAGGGGGAAAGAAGACCCTTCAGTGTTTCAGCTGTCCCCTGTTTACATATGGTTGTCATTTCAACTCAGTGAGTCCCTCCCTCAATATAATTTTTTAGTTTGTGCTGTTTTTTTTCTGTGGTGACCCTAAAACTTGCTGCTGTAAGAAAGGAACAGCAAACTTGGCACAGTCTGGTTTCAAAGGGAAAGCAGCTTCTGCAGCAGTCCTGTGCTTGAGATAATTTGATGGAAAGAGCTTTGTCTGCTCAGCTGTCCAGCCAATACTTCTGCCCCCTCACCCAAACCTCACATTTGGAAAAGGCACAAGTGTGTGAGCTTCACGAAGGTGGTACAGGGAAGCGTGACTAGGGAGCACCTCTCTGCTGTACCAACACGCCGAAGAAGTAACACCTTTTGAGTTACAAGCTTCTTCCCCGTGTCTATCCCTCATTTAGGACAAGAGGAACTGGCCTCAAGCTGCCCCAGGGGAGATTCAGGTTGGAGCTGAGGAACAATTTCTTCCCCCCGCTCCAGGGCTGTCCCAGGCTGCCCAGGGCAGGGGTGGAGTCCCCGTGATCCCTGGAGGGGTTTCCAAGCCCCCCGTG
>JAAGNO010010641.1:0-15119 GCA_033439905.1 Ceryle rudis
GGGAAGTCCCAGACTGGACTCAGTGGCAGATGGGAACCAGATTCAGGATCTGGATTCTGGAACTGGATTGAGGAACATATGGATCAGGGTCAAAGGGGAATGGACGGACTACTCAGATGCCAGCCACTGAAGAAGAGATTGACCCTTGTGATTTTTCAGTGTTATACTGAATATGTTGGGTATGGGATGCATTCATTAGAATTAATCCAAACCTTCAAAATTTGTAATTACTACCAGCTGCAATGTTGGTTGGGAAAGTGATATCCCAGTTAGGCTTCTCTGATGCTTAGTTTTAGACAATGTCATGGTTGTAACATGAAAAGCTTTATAAGAGATGCAAAACAGTGATGTGTAGTATAATCTGAAAAGAGGATCAATCATGGTAGCACAGAAGGTCCCCATTAGTGTGGAGTTGCAATACTTTTTTTGCCTATTGGTAACGTATATATATAGGGCTTGGAAGGTGGTTCTTTCCAGCTCTGTCTTGCTTGATTGACTTTCAGTGTGCTTATTTGTACAGTTCACAGACTGTGTGCAGGCAGGAATAAGAGATGTCAGTCTTGCATCTGTGTGACACTTCATATATTTTTTTTCTGGTTAATATTTTATTATTTGTTGTATAATTTATTTCATGAAATGGTTTAAAACTAAGGATTCTACTTTCTTAGCCAACGTTGCCTTTATTAACCAATAAGATTTTTGTTAAGCAGATGCATAATAAATACAGTTAATAGGTGGAGAATGTAAAGCAAAAAGCTGCTGGGATGTCACTGCTTAAAAAAATACTAGCTTAAAGAGAAGAGCTGATCGGCCAGTCTGCCAAGCTTTATGAAAACTTGCTAGATAGTAGTTTCTCTCTTGATTAAAAAAAAGTAATGAGTAATAAGTTTTATCTCCCAGTAACAGCAAAATGAATAAGAATTATAGAGTATGGCAAGCATAAATCAAACTGGTTAAACCCTGATAAAGTGAAATGAAATTAAAATCCTTAGAAATAAAGGACCAGACTTCAACACAATAAATCCTGCCATTTCTATGTTAGATCACTCCAGTAAAGTAAACAATTCAGGAGAGTGTGCTTAGTTCAAAATTCTACTATTTGAGTGAAAAAGAGGATTTACAATTTTACTTGGAGTTAAGGGACTTCACAGCAGGTAGACATTCCCACCAGCTTTCATAGGTGTGTGTTTGGATGAGAAGTCTGCCTGCTAATTTGTGCTAACAGCAACAGAATAAAGGCATTCTGTCCTTGCCAGAGGTATTTCTTGTAATATTTTAATTCACATTTTAAATGTAGCTTCTGTTCTCTTTCTGTTCCTTTACATGTGGGCAATGCAGAGAACATGTCATCTTTGTGGCAGGTGCCGTGAAAGTGCTATGGAAAGAGAAGCTGGGGAAGGAGCTTGAGTAGCTGGAGAGCAAAAGCTTTATTAAATAAAGGAAGTAATAAGAACAGGAGTAGAAAAAAAGTTCATTGAGAGGTGGAGGTGATCTGAATTCAAGGAAAGGAACTACTATCACAACTTGGCTGTTTTACTGGGAGGAGAGATGGTATGAGAGGCTCTTAAACCATTTGGCCTTTGAGTTCAATACTTGCTATATGAAGTCTGGTGCATGGAAAGGGGGAGTAAGGGCACTAGTTTCTGTAGTGGTTTGACTGTGTGTTGCTGTGTTCCTCCTTTGAGTCAGAAGTAGCAGTGGGGGAATGAGTTGTCAGACCATAGCTAGCTGCCCATATCTTGCACAGGTCTGATTAGAGACGTTCTTGTGCTTTGTGACTTTCAAAATACAATGCTAGCACTTTCTCCTCCTTAGTTTTTCCTAAGTGGCTGTGAACAAACAAGGTTTTTCAAATAGTGGTTATATTGCAATAACAGAGGCCTACAAGGCTGAAATAAAGGCCACTAAGGGATTTAAAATAACAATTTGACATGGTGAAAACCCTTATTGTTTCTTTTAGAAGACTGAAAATCCTCCAAAAATATGCCAAAACTCATTTACAGAGAGAGGAGAAGAGAGAAGTATGTGTCTGTAGTGACTTTGGGATTGAACACTTGCTTTGGGGATTTCACACGAATGGTTTGCACCTCAGAGAAATAAAAAATATGTGTAGTTAAGTATACAGTTACACTTGATAGCTGGAATGAAAAACAGAACTTTAGCTCTTTAAAATAAAGTTCTCTGCACTTTTTTTTACTACAGAAATCATGATTGTGATTTGTTTTGGTTTGAACTTGTTCTCTTTAGCGATAAATGTGCTTTTGAAACAGCATTTGAAAACACCTGTGGAAGTCAGAGAAGAGATGGACATATATAATGTTCTATTACTCTCTTGGTATCCTTATAGAGGTTTTTCTTTCCTGTTGGTTTTGTTTTAAGCCAAAATAATTTCCCTGTGTTAGAAAGCTTTTCATAATGGGCTGTATACCCCATAAAGGAAATAAGAAAAGCAAGTGAATAAGACTAGGTATGTAGTGAGTAGTGAAGAGGGGTATTTTTCATTGTATTTGTTTACCAGTTTATGTAGACTGGTAGTATAAAAACCTAGAAGAAACCAGCATTGTGAGAAACACACGCTTTGACATTTCATCACCCAGTGTGTAGTGTACGTGATCAGCTGAAGAGGGAAAAGGGTTCTTCAGATTTTGTCTCTGTTGCTTATTCATTGTATAACCATGAAGAAGTTACTTCATTTTCATATTCTTTCTATCTTCTACATATGTATGTAAGTGCTGTGATATAGTTTAAGAAATGTGCTAATAGACCAAACTTTACCCTTCCACTTTTTCCTCCTCTTCCATTTGGAGTTTTGACAAGTCAGAGCTGGAGATGGAGCTTTCTTACAAGCCAAGGTCTTAGTCTTTCCAATTCACTGGTGTTTGAGTGCTTGGATTATGTCTTCCCAGCTTCTCTGCCTAAGAGAGATGATGTTTAAGGATGCCGAGAACCGTTCTGCTTCCTCACAATCTCAAGAATTGCTGGTAGCTCATCTTCACCTTACTGCTAGAAGTAGCCATGGAGAGCAGAAAATACCTACTCCTGAAAGGCATGAGTAAGGATCTGTGCCCTGGTATGAACTGTGAGGAGAAAAGAATCCGCCTATTTAAGGTGAAAATGAATTTTGGAGAGGGGTTGGTTGTGTTATGTGTTTTATTGTATTATGCAGCAACCTCCACTCAATAGGCTACACTATATATTATAGTCCCAAATTCAAGTTTTGCAGTGTCTTGTGGCATAATCACATGAATGACTTGAGAAAACTATTGGAAAAATTGCCTTTTATTCAGAACCAAGAAGCAGGTGGAAATATTTAATCACCTTTTCCTAGATGCTATAGAGTGAGTAATGTTTGTGTTAGAATATGAAAGCAGTTTCTATTTGTCTTCTATCAAAGACAGAGGTAGCTTATTATAAGGCTTGGTGTTATTGGTTTACCTTTTGATCCTGAGCTATGGGGTGCTGATACCTTTTGCCAGAAAATATCATTAGAACACTTTGTTAATTGCATGTGAGAGAGAGTAAGGTGTGTACATAACAATTGTAAAAACACATGAAAATTGCCAGCTCTAAAAATGATGAGTTTTACCTTGTTCATTAATTAAGTTCTGATTTCTGCTTGATAAAGTAATATGGAGTATCTCACAGGATGCAGTGAAATGTATTGTGAAGTCACTTGAAGAAGAATTTGGAAATAAGAATTGTGCCAGAGAGATACAGAAAGAAGAGATGGATCTTGGAATGACTTCAAGTTTCAAAACTGGCGTAGACTAGTTAAATCATCCTCAACAATTACTGTAGTACTTTGAGTGCATACAGTTGTATAGTGTTCTGCTAGGCTGTCCGCCGTATATCTGACCTTAGCTGTGAGAGTGTGTGTGTGTGTGTGTGTGTGTGTTTTGTTTTGTCCACAGCATAAACAACTACCAGCAGATCTGTGTTTAACTCTTGTAGTGGTGTTACTTGTTTTACAGTAACTCTGAGAAATTACTAATGCAGTGCTAAGACCGCAGAATAATTTTACCAGCTTCTTGTGGTTGTAACAGAGAGCCAAGAGAAGCATTAACTCAATCATGTGCATCTTTTCTGTCACGAAATAGATTATACAATAGTAAAATGTTAACTAGAAAAAAAAGTAGAAGATGTCACACATGCAAGTCTGACATATTAACATATTTTACTTCTGCCTCCACACACACAGTCTGTGAATTGTACAGTTGAGCAAATGGTATGTGCTATTAATGTAGATATTTCTGATCTTTTTTGTGTGTGGTAGAGAAACAAAGAAACTTGTTTGAACTGAGCTAGTTATAGAGTTTACAGAGGATAACATCCAGTGTAGCTGCTCTAATTAATTGTGGGATCTTTTTCTTCTTTGTTTGGAGACCTTGTGAATAAAAACTGTAGTGCCAGTCAAGACAGTTTGGACCAAATGCATGGTAAACAAAGAGTGCTTCACTGAGCACTTAAAGTTTTGTGGAAAATTATGACGTCAACCAAATTTTGCATGAAGGTGAATGAGGTAAAAATTCTGGGTTTATGAAAGGTGTGTACTAAGTTGATTTTTAAATTTGTCTGTCAGTTACTGATCATGATGGTTCTAATTAGTTATAGACCAGCTTGGAGTAAAATTTTAACTGAATTGGCTTGAAATTTATGTCACCAAAAACTTGTGTCAAAATTTCATGGAAGCTTTTCTTTGTATCATAAGCTCATTAATTAGGACCAGTATCTTCCTATGTTTTTGTAGAGTGCCTTGGGCTGCACAGAGACATTATGGGGCCACCACAGACTGTCACTGCATAAATAATATGATTTGATACCAGTCTCGCTTCTTTCCATCACTGTGTCCTTTGCAAACTGGCTTTCAGTTTTAGTAGCTGTTTACTGTCAGTTTCAGTGTGAGTGTCTGTTACTGTTTTGGTGGCACCATTCTTCTGTGGAAAGCGCTTACCTCAAAACTCCTGTTAGAGCATTCAGTGGGCAAGATCTGTGGATAATGGTTCACAGAAACAATTGATATTTTTAGGGAAAGATGGTTAAGGCTTTGGACAGATGTAATGAGTGGCCATCCCTCATGTTAGTAATTGGTATGCCAGCACATGCATCTAATCGTATCCAGAGAATACCAGCTGTGTTTCTGATATATCTACAGGGGTTAAGTTGATAGGGGGTGAGGAAAAGGAATATTCTCCAGCAGCTTTAGTGGTGAAATGGAGAATGTGACTGAGTAACATTTGGCATTTTTTGTTAAACATTCTGTGAAAGTATGTGTGAGGTGCAAATGATGACCCTGGGAATCTGCCTTTTGCAGTCTTCCCAAGAAATGGAAAATGGGTGCATGTAAAGGTGGTTGTCATTAGCACCTCTATGTAGGAGGTAAGGATTACACTGCATGGTAAATATGACCTTTAGAAGGTAGAAGAAATATTGGAAAGCTATAGGTGCTTTTGGGTAGGCAAAACCGAATCTTGAGTTTAGATACACCCTGCTGTCACTTATTTTTTGACCGTCTCCTTAATTTTAGATATAAAAGTTAGACTAGCACAATCATGAAATAATATGAAACTCTATTCACTTGCTACTCCAGCATAAGTATGCTATTGACATGCCAGGCCTTTAAGATGTATGGCAGAGAGAACCTACACTGCCACAGCCATGAAGATGCAGACATCTTTCTTCTCTGTGCAGAAGAAAACTCTTCATATCAAAGGCTTGAAAGTTTCTCTACTTTTAGGAAAACTTACTTTGCAATATAAGAATATTTGAGCAAATAGCTTTTCAGGCAAACTGTTTACTAGGGTAAGACTTGCAAGTAAGTTTTAATTAGAAAAAAAATTGGCAGTATTTGATACCTTGCTCAAAGAAACCAGGTAGGAAGTATGTTAGTAATCTCTAGTGCTGTCACATTTTGGAGAAAGCTTAAGTGCTCCCTACCACTTAACCCTGTATAATGTCTATATAAATGTACTGAACTGTAATATCTCTAGTCAGTATGACCTCATTCTATTGCTGCTAACAGTCTAGTGATAATCGCAGGTCTTGTGCTGTGATCTAAGTACATGTTGGATGAGGTCTGCCTCTTACTCCATCATCTTTCATTCATTGTTTTAGTAATGAGACAAATTGTGTGCTGTTCAGAGAACTCATACTCTTAAGCATTTTGTTATTATTTTTAAAGTGCTCTCTCTCCCTTAACTTCCTGGCCTTTGTATTACTGGGAGGAAAAAAGTTTGTTATCTTTTAGTTGAGAAAACTGTCTCATAAATCTGATATGTCAAATATTATCACAGTTCGTCATTCTGCTTAATAAGGCTGAGACTGAGAAAATGTATGCATGTAGTTATGTGTTACATCTTCAGGTACTAACTCAGAATTTTAGGCTTGCCTCAAAAAGAGTGGTAGAAAATGTCAGGTAATTGCTACCTGTAGGTCATGTTATATTTAAAGCAGCTTGGGGCAGTTGTGTGTGAAAGTTGTTGGTTTTGTTGGTTTACTTTCTGCCTTTCGATAATATTGAATGTAAGGCCAAGTTAAGGTTCACTTCTTAAAGTCTATCAAAATGGAAGCTTCTTATGGACAGAGCCATGTCTTAATGGTAGTAAGCAGCCCTTGCATCTAATATTGACTCTGCAACTGATTTGGTGGATGACTTGGAAAAAAGTATTTCACCCCTCTAATCCTCTTTAAGTTAGTGCCAAGAATGCTAGCTTCTTGGTCCAACACTTTGAGGTAAACTAACTTACTGCTATATTTGTCTTGAAGGGGTTTAAACTTGGTGCTCATTTCCTGTTCAGCTGAATACAAATATGAGATTCCACATGAATATCATCCTCATGGTGAAACACTGCTCCTATTTCCTTTTTTCTTTTTTTAAATTGGAGAACCTTTTAAGACAAGCAATGACCCTTTCCAGTGATCTGCAAGATTTTTTTTTCTATTTTTTCAGGTGGCTTGGAGGTCTTTGTGTGTTAACATGTGCCCAGCAGGCAATAAACAAAATAGGATTTTACAAAATAGTTACTGAACTAATTATAAGATGGTAACTAATTAAATAAAAATTTGAGAATTCATGTAAAAGAGAAAAATATGTCTGGGTTGTGCCTAAAGATACTGAACCTTGCTAATGACCTGTAGATTTGTAGGTGATGAAATGAAAGTTACATGAACTCTTCAAGTTTCTTTGTAGCTTGGTTTTCCTCAGTTTTAGTTCACTTGTAAGGGTGTATTTTCATGTGCTTGCAAACCTTTTTTTTAATATGGCTTTTTTAGAGTGCTTTCTCTTTCTTTTAGACCACAGGTTCAACAACAATTTTACAGAGTTCTTTCTCATTATTAAGTTAATTCTCCACCATCTTTCCATACTTCTCTCCCCAGTATTAAGATGCTCAGTACGTGCACCCAGTTGTACTGTAGAGCTGCTTTTCATAAGCAGTGTTACATAAACATGTAAATGGAGAGTTGTGCTGTTTAAGCTTGGCGTTAGATTTGGTAGCTTGACTCTAGTATGAAGTAGGCAGGGAGAATTATACTTCTTCAGAAACAGTTCAGGAAAACAAAATTAGTCACTTGCCTCTCTCTTCATTTTACTTCAGAGATGCCTACAATAGATACTTGCAGCTACAGTACTTCAGAGTAAGTTCTTTATGAAAAGAACTTGGTTTGAATAAGCCACAGATACAAATTCTGTATACATTGAGAAACTTAAGGGGAGAGAGAGGCTATGCTGTAATTAGGATCCTATAAAATAGGACAGTGGTGACTCTGAACTCAGTGGCATACCTGCAGGTAAGGTAATGATGATACATGTATTACATAGAAGAAGAGTAATATAGAGAGTACCAAACACTACTGTGAAAAGTCCTCAAACTCCAGAGAGCTGATCATAGTATGCTTATGATCCAAAACCACAAAAATAAGTATTGGAGGTACTGTGTTGTTCTTAAGTGTCTGGGGTAGTGTAGAATTAAGATACTCTGTTAGGGAAAACAAAATAACATGGAAGTCAGTAGAGCAGCATATTTTCACCAGGGGATAAGATGGGTTAATAAAGTTTCCCAAAAGGAGTTTAATTTCTTTTAAGTAATAGAGTGAATTGGAAAGAAGCTTGCTTTCTACTGTTAGTCATGTTACTGATTCAGAGGATGGATGAATGAAAGAATGAACTTTTTTAAAAAAAATCAGGATGACTGTGTTTTGGGACAGTACACTGAATAAGGTACATAACTTCTTTAATGTAATATGTCTTAACATCACTTTTATTTCTGAAGCTGCTAAGTAGTAGTACATGACACTAGCCAGTGACTGAAATTTTCATTTAGAGAAAATTTGTGAAACGAAAATAATCAGTGCCCACGTGCCTTTCTACAGAGGCATTTTCCTAGCTGTGGCCTAACTTCAAGGTCCAAGGGGTTAAGTGTATTCTTAATTCTTAATTTACTGCAACAGCTGAGTTAACCAAGTAAAAATGTGTAGGTGCCAAGGAAACTCTCACAAGTTGAGTAAGTTACTAGCCTCTGGGAATTCCATCCTGTTACACATGGTATATATTAGGGGCTCTTGTGGGAAAATTGTATTTTATAGAATGCAAAGGAAAACCCAGTATAATTCACAAGATGATCAGAACACAAATGCTTTGTTAAAGGAATTTTTACTGCAAGCAAAGAGGAGACAAGCAGGGGATAAAATTCAGTGGGAACAGATGAATTAAAATTTAGGTTACGCTATAAACAATGCATAAGTGAATGTTAACTAGCATGGATGGCTATTAGAAACATATAAGTCTTACTGCTTTCCTTACAGATCAAAGATTTTTTTTTTTTTCCTCATTTTTACATATCCCTATGAAAGTTAGCCAGTTTCAGCTGAACTTGACAAAAGAGATGAGTCTTGAGGATGTTGGTTTTCCATGTTATGAAAATTGGTACCTTGTGGAGAGGAGGACAGACCCAAATTGTGAAATTCATCCTCCACTGTGCCACCAGTGAAGGACAGGCAAGACAGGAGGTTGATACTGCCCTTTTCCACTGTCCTTCTTCCTGACCCATCAGCCTGCATATGCATCTGCTCTTGCTAACTCCTGCTTAGTAACGCACCTGTACAAAATCTAGATGAAGTAACACTTGTACTTTGATAACTGCTTGTTGCAGTCAGTCAAAGCAGAAACCTTGCTCTCCTTCATGTAAGGCATTTAAGCTTTAATGGCTTTGATTCTCTTTTCTGTGTGTCCTCCTGCTGTGTAGCCACAGGCTGACAATGTGCTGGAAGAAACAGTAATACAGATTGGTTACCTTGTATGAAACTTTCAAGGCTAAAACACTGTACCTGTTCTCTGCAACTTCCAAAACATCATTCTTTCTTGTAATCTTAGTTTTCTCAGCATGGGCATCAGAAGATCTAGGGAACGATGAACAGACTATGCTTTCTTTCTAGTCCTTTTGTAAACCCCCTCAGGCAGAAGAGTAAATTCCACATCCCATTCTTATGAATTTATGCTATTTGGGTGGTGAGAAGAACAGGGAACAGAAGTGTGAACACAGTTTGTCTGTCTTTGCTTTCTGATGTAGCCAGTTAAATGCTGCTGGTAGTAAAATGATAAGTGAGCCCCTTTTATAGATAATGTCAGCTTGAACATACGCCCCATGTTCATAATATGTCAATATTAGTAACATCCAGTGTGAAGTGAACAAAGCAAGAGCTTTTCTTAAGGGTAAGAACAATCACAGTCAAAGAAAAAGGATGAGCATTGGGAGGTAGAAAGGATCGTTGACAAATCCATATCCACATGTTGCTCACTAATGTAAAACTATCTAGATAAACTGATCCATAGTTTTTTGGGTTCAATTCAACTTGGTAACAGATTCCCAATCATAAACCTTAATCTGAATATTTCCCAGTGGCTTAATGGGTGCCAAACTGTAAATGTCTCCACCATTTTTTCCTTTATAATTTAAACCTGTGAAGAAGTTCCTTCTTTGTGGCTCCTAGGAGCAGACAACATGAAATGAATGACCTTTCTTAGTTCAAATCATTAAAGTAAAAAACAAAGAAAAAAACATGTTTAGAACTCTGGAATATGCAATTCCTGTCGCCTTAAGTTACTAAATGAAACTGTTTCCAGAGGAGGAAGTAGAGTATTAGTGAAGCCTTTATACTATGTTCCCACGGAACAGTGTTTTTAGTCAGTATTTCTGTTTTAGGAGAGACAACCAGAAATGAGTTTGTGCTCCCTGCACAGAGGGACCAAGAAACTTGAAAACAATATATGTATAAAAGAATTGTTTTGGGGTTTGAGGATGCCATGGAAGAAGGGAGAGACAAACCTAAGGTTGTTTAGCCTTAGACGAGGAATCTTAATGCAGGTTTAGTGCCCTGGGTGAGTTGGATGGATTGGCTTGGAGTCCAGGTATCACATTTACTACACAATTGTGTATGCTTTCAAAGGATAAAATGTGTTGGTAGCTGGAAAGTGTTTGATGTATAATGGTGAAAGTTATTTGAACACCTAGAAGTCTCATAGCTATATTTTTGGGTCTGTTCCTGCAAACAGCAGCAGTGATGGAGGTTGAAGTATGGATTCCTATACATACTTGTGTACTTTCCTGTGAGGAATGTTGATTGAGGGATGAGAAAAGAGAAGAGCTGAAAGCATTTGCTACAGGTAAATATACCAGTGTAAGGTTGTTTTTTCTGTAGTTCCATGAAAATTATCCATTTAATTAATCAGCAAAGCCATACTCCCCAGCCTCTGCTAAATGCTTAAGCCACTGTGAGACAAAGCTTGGGGTTTTCTGTAAAACTCTGTACTGTAAAAGCAGACATTAAGCATACAAATATAAAAATTGCATAGTTCAATAGTTGTGATTTTTAAATTAAAATAACAAAGGGGAATTATAATTTAGCAAACAGGTATTTTCTACAAATAAGGAAGAGGTTTGAGCAGTTTCACAAGCTGTATTTTGTAGGTTCACAGGCAAAATGAACAAGTTAAATGCAAAAATATATTGGGCTTGGGGTGTTGTTCAACAAATATCAAGGGTTCTTTTGTTTAATAGCATCTTATTTAAAACGCTCTCCTTAACCATGTCGCAGGTGTAAGCAGGTTGCTAATGAAATCACAAATGTTGCTATGTAGAGAGTCATTATTAACAAAAGTAGTAACATAAAAGTAGTATCAAGCTCAAGGAAGAGGAAAAAAAAAAAAAAGAACAACAGTTTCTTGTGGGAATGTATTGTAGAATACAGTGAGAAGTAAAGTCACTCCAGACTTGCTGCAAGGGCACATAGACAGTTTCTTTTCTTTCAGCACTGTGCTGTGTGAGAGCATGGGAAGAAACTCACAGAAGAGTTAGGAATTGCCTTGTGAAGAGGGACCACAGCTTTAGAAGTTCTGTCTGAGACCGTTATTAAAATGAAAGCTTGCCTTGTGGAATCTGTTGCTTTTAGGACTCATTTAGCGAGGCCTGTTTACATTGCTCTGCATTAGAGATTTCCCAAATGTATTCAGAGTTTTCAGTTCTTGCTTTACTTCTTAACCAGCAATTTCTGGCTAAAAGGTTAAGGTTATTAGTGTTTTCCAAAACAGAATGTACAGTTTTGGGGTATACATTGTTTTCCAGCAGCATAATTGAGGCTAAGGTAACATGGATCTGTTTAATAGCTCCATACAAGCTGCTGTGAAGAAATTTAACTCTGTTCTAGCCAAACGCACTACAGAAGTGCTATGCATCTGTTGCCTAAGAGGCTTTAAGGTTACCCCGTGAAGGAGAATGCTTCCGTTGTGACTGTATGTTCAAATCTTTAACTCTGTTGTGAGATGTCATATGTCTGTAGTGCGCCATGTTTATTGCCACAGACAGATAGTTTTGTGAGACTACTGCTGTGAAGCATTTTAGAAAGATGAGGCTAAAATTTCAAAGGTACTGAAGCTGGTAATGTGATGCTTTCTGAAGGTGGCATAATTCCAGTGGCATTAAATTATCTGCTTCATATTCTTGCACTTATGTTTCCTTTAGCTACTCTGTTTATTTGTGGGGGTCTTTACTATGTCTCTGAAAGTAACTGCAGGTTTGAAATAAGTTCACTGTGTTCATGCACAGGTATGGTAAATAGAGCTTAAATGGATTAGGTGGTTTAAAGAATTGTCAGTTGCAAGGCAATATTTGCCAGCATGTGCTGCTCAGTGTCCTCTTAAGGTAACTGCTGTGTTTTCAAGTTACAGTAATTGGTACTTATTGTTGGGAAGTGTTGTGGGAATCCTTAGGTGGGAGAGTGTTCAGACTAAAAATTGAGAGAAATTATTTTCCTTTGTTGCTGTAGGGTATCAGGTGGGGTATTGTGAAAGGGCATGCATGCTTTGGTTTGTCTTAAATAACCAGCCTTTGCACATTGTTTGAAGTTGTGTCAGTGGCATTTATCAGCACATGATTGGGCACCCCATTTATGTTACCTGAATAAAGAGTGTCACAGATTTATTTTAACTCTTCTCAGTGTTTGTGCAAATTTTTTTTTTTTAACACTCCTTTGAGGTTTTTCAGCTTTTCCTGAATTTCTGTTCTTTTTTTTAAGGGATGGGGAGAAGATAAAATGTAATAAGTATTGCAGCTATTCAGTTACACAGAATAATTATGTTACTTTGCAGAAGGGCAGATATATAATTAAATGAAATAGCCAGTCATACAATTTACTGGATTCATATTGGTATTACCTTGACTTCCTATGTTCATAAGTAGGTTATAGTACTAAGTGATAGGTACTTAAAATGGAATTTCAGTTTAAATGGTGTCTCTTTAAAATTCTTATCATATATTTCTTTTACATTGATTTCCATTTGTTATTACCTTACTAAGTATAGGAAGCTACATTAAGTCCCTGCTTTTCTTTATTATGCTTAATTGGAGCTAATTTTCTTTTATCAAGTTGTTTTCTTCCCTGTAGGCTACCTGTCTTGCATCCAGTCATTAATAAATGTTGTGAATAGCAATCCTATATTGAAAAATATATATTAGGAATCATGAAAGTGTAAGCAATCTGCCTGTTTACTAAATAAATAAAATTAAGATTGCTCTGTATTTTGAGTATTATGTATTCACTCAGTTTCATGGAAGCTTTTTTCTGTGGTACGTTATGTCTACCTATGTGGTACTTTTCCAGCCCACACTGGTATTTTTCTTGGTTTTCAAGTCTTTAAGTAAGAGCTAATTGTGCCATTTGTGACTTTGCATTTGAGTTTTAGACTTTTTTGTCAGAGTGACTTTGCCATGTATTTTCTGTGTTACTGGACAGTTACCTTCCTGCATGTACCTCATTTCTCCACCTGTAAAGTGGGTATCCATACTGTCTTTCACTCTTTTGTCTGAAGTATTTATGCTCACTTTATCTCTCAGAAAACTTAAAGAGTGTTTGGTGCTCATGATTGTTCTCAAAATAAAAATTGAATTAGATGGGGCACTCTTTGCTCAGAGTGTTATTTTCAGTTTGTCTGTCTTTCCTTTTGTTCTTAATTAAAGCAAAATGTTTTCTGCAAGGAAAAGATGCTGTTAATTTCTCCTTTCCCCAGAGTCTACCCTGGAGCAGAAAGTGGTTTATCTTTTGTGCTGTCATAAGAGGAATGTAAATAGCTGGGGAGAATCAAGAATGTCCAATTCCTACACTTGTGTGGACTATAATACAGCTTAATTGTGTTTTATCATGCTGTCTTTTGTGTACATAAGTAAATATTCTCCAGAAAGTACCTTCAGGATATTTTGGAAGGTATTAGTGAGTTCTAACAAAAGGGTATTTTACTAGTTATGTTTTCAATATCTGTCATTGCTTCTCTTAGTCCTCTTCTTAATCATGTTAACTATGTTTTGCTTGGAGGGCTCTTAGAAGTGAAACTTTATTAAATACCAGAGATTCAAGTGTATGTCTCATCTCAAAACAGACAGAAAGGCTATTTATCCATTCCTACAGGTAACAACTGTGGGACTGATTTGTTTCATGTCCTACAGCATTTCCTGTAATTTCAGTCTGTCTAAATGGCACTGCATATTGATATGTAGTATCCTGGCAAACAACCTTGGAAGCATTTTTACTTTCTGAAGCATGTGGCTGAAGTTCTGCTACTGACAGCAGTAGGTTCCTGGAGGCAGACGTGGAAGTGCTAGAACGAAAGCCTTCTTGCCCTGCGTCTCTTGGTTCTCTGAGTCTTTCATCTGTGGGACTCATGCTGGCACATGTTCCTGGCTTCACTTATGAAAACCGAGAGCCTTCACAACTTCGATTTTATTAGTATTAAAGTTTTGGGGGGTTTTATAGTATATTTGCTTATGTGTGTGGGGAGGCTTCTTCAATGCTTAATCAGCATGAGGCCACAAATGGGCACATTTCTGACCCTGACCTTGTTACTGAATAAAAAGGATTTTTCTGTTGTGCTCAGTACAAACCAGTATCTCATTCATTGTTTTCTTATGTAATTTTAAATTTAAATTGGGGAAGGAATAACCTCTGTTGAAATTGTCCTGGTTTGAGTTAGAACAGAACTAATTCTGTTCAGTGATTTTACTTTTCATTTTAGCCTCGTCTAACTAACTGCACTGTCTGAAGTTAGCAGCATGTTTTTGCAGACAGCATCTGCTCCTAGTAGTGGTAACACTTCATGTTTACAGTTACTACTAAAGACTGGTGTGCAGAAAGGATCTTGCTTATACTTACTCCTGTGCAGACCGAGGTCACTGCTAAATATGTGTATTGCACCGGGGGTGCAGAAAGTAAAAGGCCGCACCTGCAGGGAGGAGGAGTGGACAGGGCAGGTGACCCTAAAATGACTAACGAGGTATTCCATTCAAGCTCTCTTCTTCAGTGCCTAGTGTCTAAGGAGGACTCTGTCCGTTCTCTCTTTGATCCAAATCTGTGTATTCCTGAATCCAGTTCTAGAATCTAGCTTCCAAATCCAGTTCCTGTCTGCCTCTGAGTCCAGTGTGGGTCTTCCACAGTGCCTGCTCCACAGCATCAGTGGTGAGGGTGACCCAACTGTCATCAGGGACAGTTGGCTTCCATACTGGTCTTGTATATATTTATATATGTTTCAATATTATTATTATTTTCATTGAAGCTGTTCTAGCGTTCTGTTCTAATAATTA
>JAAGNO010010642.1:22588-40150 GCA_033439905.1 Ceryle rudis
CTTATACACAGTTTTCAAAAAAAACCCAAAACCAAAAAAAAAAAAAAAAAAAAAAAAAAGAAAGGTAAAATATGTATATTGGAACAAGTTTTGAGGAAGATAGCCTTAATGCCTGATACTGAAAGGAACAGTTGCTTAAGTGCATTGGTTCAAAAGGAAGACATAAAGATATCTTTTGAAAAACATAAGCTCAGTAGAAATATCATGAAATAAATATTTACTGAAAAGAGCTGTCTTGAAGAAATATCTCCTCACTCTTCATTGTCCAGATATCGTATCATAATGCTAATGCTTAAGAATTGAGAAGTGAACAAAACTAAAAACAGAAGCCAAAGGAAAAAGAAAAGGCAAGAAATTAAATTATTTTTGTGACAGTGGAATACATATGGTGAAAACTAAATTTAGACTGGCTGGGATCCCATAAATCCTATTAATTTTGGCTTTCAAAAGCAGAAAGGCTGTTTGGAACAGCCTCAGCACAGTGGGGTCCTGGCCCAAGACACGGAAGTATTAGAGGAAAAGAGTAACCATGTGTAAATATTCACACATATATATATAAAGCAGACAGGAAGCAGTGCATTAATTAATACAAAAATCCACATATCCATTCTCCCTTATCCCCCATTTACCACCCTGAAATGTATCTGCATGAGGATCAGATGCTTTTCTTTCACCACAACCTGCTAGTGTCTAACTGGGCACAAGCAAGGTTTATAATACAATCCACTGTTAACAGGGCAGAGATGTGTAAAACAAATATTAAGGTTAGCAGGAAAGAAATTAATGGAAGTGTTTGCTTGTAGGGAAGGTGGGGAAGGAAACAGAAGACATAGGTATGTGACAGACCAAGATTTCATTTACATGATATAGGATTCAGCTTTGTAGAAAGAGTTAGTCACAAGCATCGCAAAATTGCAGTCAGCTCCTGGCAGGAAAACATACCTAAGGAACACCGCCTGCAAATGATTGATCTGAAGGTTCTGTCCTCATTACATCTCCCTACTTGCACCATTTTTCATTGGACCAAAATCTTGAATTTTTACATGATGAACTTTCCACTTAAAATGAATAAATCAAGCTTTTCCTGTTTTCACCTGACATTCCAAAACTGTGTCCCCCTTGCTTCTGTAGCCTGATTGGCAACATGGGTCCTGAAGATGCATGGCCTGGAAGACCACTGTACCAAGAAAAGTTTCAAAAGAAAGGGAATCCCAGAAATCTCGTATTGCAAGATCCTGACAGATTCAAATTCCCTGGTCAAAGAAACGCTATTGCACTCCACTCACCTGCTCTGGCATTAGAAAAATATCAGTACTTTACCAGCTGTCACCTTCTGTCTGTGTACTAAAGTGGGTGTCACAACATAAACTAAAGTAGCATGTATAGCAGTTGTCTGTGTAGCAAATCAAGATGACCTGAGAATGAGAAAAACTTATCTGTTTTACATCTTACAGGGCTATCCACTTAGTTTTGTGTTAAGACATAAATGATGGCTGTTTGGATATTTGTTCAAACTCTTTTAAGAGATTAAAAAAACAAACCAAACCAAAAAAGCAACAAACCCCCCCCCCCACCATCCAGACTACATTGGTAATACTTCCAGTTTTCATGTTTGTTTCCGAAAAGTTTGCTAAATAAAGTCTGTTACAGAAAAATGTGCTCATCGTTGTGAACTTCAGAGAAAGATTTTACCCAGGCAGATGACAGAAGTGAGGAAAGGAGAAATAAAGAAACACCAAAAAAGCAGCTAAAGTGATTTAGTTTCTCCCACACCAGTTGCTTTCTACTTTGAGCTGTTGTAACTCACAACTTGAGAAATGGTTAAATTAGGGATGGTACTTGAAATTGAAGTGTGAATGAATTGCTTCATTAGTGCTTGCAGGCATCATTACAGAGTAAAAGTATACAACTGAGGTTTGACATAAGAGTAAACTGTGTTTAGGGTACGCTAAAAAACACTGTAATGTTTCAAGCATCATCATGCAAACTAATACAGAACATGGTAGCTGTTTCTGTCTGTCAAAATAAGACATTCAGAGAGGTGTTTCTGCAGCTACGATTCAAAGACAAAATTGACATTTTTACTGCTAAAGTTCTGTAATTGGCCCTATGTTACAGGTGAGGGCACTATAAGCAAAAATAAAACCTCAGGACTGGCTAAATGCAGATACATTTAAAGTGAAGTACCTTTAAAAGGCACAACAATATGCTATTGGTGATTCAAATCATAAAATAGTAACTCCCAAGCTGAGAAGCATTTTATATTTGCTATATAAATAACATTATTTAGAGAATAATTGAAGCTTTTTCCCTAAAAAATGTCTATTATATACATATGCATATAGACATTTGAAGAAAATTGCCCCAAAATAAAATTCATATAATCAAATGGGATTACAGATGAAAAGTTGAATCTGCTGTCTAGTGCACTTGAATGAGGGAACAGTCTGAGATATAACTATAGAGCAAGAGAAATGAAAATACTAGCTCAGACTTTTTCCTCTATGATTAGCAAACCTCACTCGATAACGTTGCAGGAGATGTGGTATTCTAAGGTAGCTCCGTTTTTTCCTAAGTAAGTGCAACTGTAGAGCATTTCTGTACTTGATTTCAAATAGGTTTCTGATACAGTAAAGTACATCATGCATTCAGAATTACTTGGAATTTAAATAGTAGTTTCTTCTTTTCTAAATTGCTAAATATTTCTTAAAAATTAGAAATGAGTATGTTTTCTGTCTTAGTTTATTTTACTAATTTAAAGACATTTCAAAAGACAAGTACCTGGCTTTTTCTGTAAGATTAATAATTTCAGCTCAAAATATTTAATTGAATTGAGCAGGAAAAAAGGCCATTCTTAGTCATTAATGTAAATCAGATGATTTTAAAGAACACTGAGCACTAAACTTCTTCTCTGATAGTTACTGAAGTACTTTTTTTCTGTTTAGTTACCTCAGTACATAATCGAAAATTCCAGCAAGAAATGAACAAGGTCTTTAATTAGAAGTTTTGAACAGAGTTTGACCTTGAATTCATAATTTTTGTTTTACAGTCTAAAATATGGAATAACTGAAATTCAATGCATTTTTTCTAGAATGACTGTTAGGAAGAAAATGCAGACTGTATTGCACAAGAGTGCAGGCTTGTATTTCCTTCCTCTGAGTAAAATTCTTAAAATAAGAAAAAACCCTTCCAAGCATATGAAAGAAGGAAAAAGAAAATAAAAATAAATAAAATAAAATAACTAACTACAATCTCTGGGATTATAAAAATCATGAGACTTCCAACAGTTTGCAACCTTGACCAGTTACTGCTTTACACCAAGCATCTACACTGACTATAATCAAATTATGTAAGTGGAAAGCTGCTGTACTGAAGAATTTAATGCAGAGAAGACAAACAGAAATATTTGACTAAATTACCAAGAGAAGTCCAGCCTAATACCAGCCTAAAAGATTTGCTCAACGCCTTCTTTTTTAAAAGCCAGACTGGGAAACTTGTCTAACCTCAGGATGGTCCCCAGGATCCCAAGACAGGCTGCAGGGTTGTCTGTAAAACACATGGTGAGCAACCTGGAGCATCATGATGATGATGGAACCACCTAACCTCAGAATACTGCGAGAAGACAGCTTCTCTTCAGGGGATCCAATGATTACCAGAAATCTTCTCAAAGGTCCAAAGCCTAGTACTCTATCCTAAAAGCAGAAAGCTTGTACACCTTTGAGAAAGATGACACTTTTTTAAATTAACTGTTCTAAAGTATCCTGTTTTCACTGTCAGAGGTAATTCACCTTTGGAGTCTCACAACCCGACTGCAAGTATAATGCCTCATAATCCCCCTCAGTGGATTCAGGTCTTAGATCTGCCCAGGTGAATAAAAATAGTTTAAACTCTGTTATGCAGTTGACAAAGTTCAGTCTGGTTCTTGACTTCCCTTCCTTTCAAGAGTCTTAGGTGCATTTTGGACAGAAGCTCTTCCTGCATGGGTCCTATACACCAAGGCTCTGGTGCAGGAGATGCTGCTGTCTCATGTCCCACTCACCCATAGTCATGAGCTTGCTACCAGGTTGCCTTGACCTGTTGACAAGAAAGTGCTTCCTGATATGTACTGAAAAAAAATTTGAGGTATTTGGAGTAATAATATTGCCTTTATAGAATTTAAGTCTCCTCAGTGTTAGGTGAAAGCTGAGAAAAGCTTCTCTGAACTATAGCTTGGACCTGATTTCCAAGGAGGTGTTATTCCTAATGACATAGTTCTCTCTATGCATTGCTCCTCAGTGAATGAGAATGTACTTTTCTAACATTTTGAAAGCAGAAGTACATATAATGACATATCTTGACACAAAAAATATAAACCAGTGTCACAGTGTGGCAAATAAAAATATTCTTTCAGTGCAGTGGAGCCAGGCTATCAGCTCACATTTCATGTTTTGAGAGCAAGTGAGCCTTACTTTCTTACACAAATATTTTCAGTTAAACCTCTAATACTTACCAAGGTTTTGATGCTGTTAAGTGAAAGGTTTGAACAACTACAGTTACAATGGATCTACAAAAAAAACCCCAACAAAGCAATGCCTTGTTTTTAGAATAACAAAAAAAAAAAAAAGTAGGGAATCAAAAAAAATCACAGGCTGTCATATAAATTTCAACATTTAACAAAAATATATCTTCTTTCATACTTGTTTTGCAATAGAAACAGCTCAATATGAACGTAGACATTTATCTGATCTATATTCCTTCCACAAAAGTGGTGGAGTTTTTATACAAACAAGTAAATTTTGCTGAATCTTCCTTGCAAATGAAGACTAAACAGTTGGTATTTATCAAACAAATGATGAGAACACTGTCTGGTAAAACACAAAATCTATTGCCTTAATCAAAAGTATCTATAAACATTATTTTGGTGGCACCTAGTGGTGTTATTTAAGAGTGTAAGTTCCCAGAAAAAAAAAAAAGAAAAAAAAAAAGAAAAAAAGAAACATAGACCTACTCTCCCACTTCCTCTTACACCATCCCCCTTGCTGTCACTAAAGGAGCCAAGAACCTCAAACCTATTTTTGATGAGTGTCCTGCTGATCATATACTTCCTAGAGCCTACAGCTATATCTCCATATTACAAATCAGCCACCTTCCAATTTCAACTTTTATTTACTCCAAAGTGCTAAAAGGGTTTTTTTTAAGTAGCAGTTTTAGATAACTCAATTCAAATGCAGCAATTTGTGATGTATCAAACTTAATTTTCATTACAAAACTATTTTAAACACGTATATAACACCAAAAAGATGGTCACTTAAATCATGTTTAAAACACCAGTAAGAATGTCAGCTTCGATCAGATAAAAAAACTACCTCGAAGTAGACTCACAAATACGAAGTCCTGGACATTTGAAATCAAGCTCTGTGACAAGTAGTTTCATGACGGACACAAAAACACTGACAGTGGGAAAGTGGCATAACCAGTAGAGGCTTGCTAGTAATGCTGTGCTGACACCAGCTGCAACAGAAGGAGAACTTCAAGGCAGAAGGATGCCTCTGCCTCTGTCAAGAAACCACAAATTTTTGGAGATTAGGAGCACACAGAAGGATGTAATTGGCCTAAGAGATGGTGCTACTTATGACATGGATGCCTAAATTCTCCAGTGGAGACATGTCCTTCAAGGCTTCATATAGGTTTGATTCAGCAGCTGTGTTTACCTAATACAAGCACAGATTCACTACCATTGATCAAAAAGAAAAATACCATTGTTATGTTCTAGCACCCATTTCCAAATCCCTCCTGATGTTTTGTTTGGTTCAGCTAGATTTACTTCATTTAATTTGTTTGGGTTTGAAGGCCTGCATGACAAATAAAGCGGAATTAATTTGTTGTCTCTTGTAGTGTAGTAAGCTACACATGTGTAAGAGAAGAATAGCATTTTTAATAAACCAGAGCAATATCTTAGCCAGACTAAGTATGCATATCATAATAAACCAAGTATTTATGCAAATTAATGTCTGGAAAAAATGTCTGATTTGTAGCCTAAGACAAATGTATTCTCACACATTTCTACATCACATAAATGCATTTTAGTAAATGGATAAAGGAATGATGCAGTTTCTCTATCATAATTTTTACATATTTAAAATACTTTATTTTCCTTGGTTCCTTTGGGTTTTGCCCTAGCTGGAAATGTAATTGAAATCTTTACCTTTGTCTATTTATGGAACCACAGAAAAAGAGGTAATTAATATTCAGAGAATCACAGAATGTTAGGGGTTGGAAGGGACATCAAAAGATCATCCAGTCCAACCCCCCTGCCAGAGCAGGACCACCTACAGCAGGTCACACAGGAACGCATCCAGGTAGGTACTGAATGTCTCCAGAGAAGGAGACTCCTCAACCCCCCTGGGCAGCCTGTTCCAGTGCTCTGTCACCCTCACCGTGAAAAAGTTTCTCCTACATTTACATGGAACCTCCTATGTTCCGGCTTGCACCTGCTGCCCCTTGACCTATCATTGGACGTCACTGAGAAGAGTCTGTCTCCACCCTCCTGACATTCACTTTTTACATATTTATAAACATCAACGAGGTCACCCCTCAGTTTCCTCTTCTCCAAGCTAAAGAGAGCCAGCTCCCTCAGCCTTTCATCATAAGGGAGATGCTCCACTCCCTTAATCATCTTTGTGGCTCTGTGCTGGACTCTCTCAAGCAGTTCCCTGTCCTTGAACGGAGGGGCCCAGAGCTGGACACAACATTCCACACATGGCCTCACCAGAGCATAGTAGAGGGGGAGAAGAACCTCTCTGGACCTACCAGACATATTTCTTCTAGTACACCCCAGGATGCCATTGGCCTTCTTGGTCACAAAGGCACACTTCTGGCTCATGGTTGCCCTGCTGTCCACCAGGACTCCCAGGTCCCTTTTCCCTATGCTGCTTTCTAACAGGTCAGTCCTCAACCTATACTGGTACCTGGGGTTGTTCTTGCCCAGATGCAAGACTCTACACTTGCCCCTGTTATATTTCATTAAATTTCTCCCTGCCCAACTCTCCAGCGTGTCTAGGTCTCACTGGATGGCAGCATGGCCTTCTAGTGTGTCAGACACTCCTCTCAGCTTTGTGTCATCAGCAAACTTGCTGACGGTGCACTCTGTTCCCTCATCCAGGTCACTGATGAATATATTGAATAGCACTGGTCCCAGTACTGACCCCTGAGGGACTCCACTAGATACAGGCCTCCAACTAAACCCTGCCCCATTGACCACAACTCTCTGACTTCTTCCCTTCAACCAGTTCACAATCCACCTCACTATGATCATCCAGACCACACTGTCTCAATTTATCTGTGAGGATGCTGTGGGGAATGGTGTCAAATGCTTTGCTGAAATCAAGATAAATCACATCCACTGCTCTGCCATCATCTATCCACCTAGTTATGTCCTCATAAAAGGCTCTCAGGTCAAACACGACCTTTCCTTGGTAAAACCATGCTGACTGCTCCTAATGACCCTCTTATCCTTGATATGCTTAGAGACAGTGCCATTAACAAAGAATACAAATAAAAATACAAATAAAATAATAAAGAAGACAAATAAAAGAGTTAAATATCAAAGTAATTAAATGTCAGGTTTTTGAAGGCTGCATTCCAGACAGTGAGAGGACCAAGTAAAAAAGCTACAATAGGTTTTTTATCATTGCAAAACTCTATTACACATTTTAAAAGGTGTGTATGTGGGTTCACACTGCAGACAACAAATCATTCCTCCAGGACAACTGTGCATTATGATTATTAAATGCTAACAGTTGTAACAGTCAGATATCACATTCTCTCAAGATATGATGCTGATATTCCATAGATGCAAAATGATTAGTAAATTTAATACATACAATTCCATAAAGAAAGCTATAGTTTGCTGCTGAGACTACCTAATATAACACATTAAATTAAACTGAATATCAACAAGCACTTAATGGATTAAAATTATTACATTGAAGAAAAAGGAAAAGAGATATCCAAGAAGATGTGAAAAATTTTCAGGTGGACTGAATGAAGAAGTTTCACTGGAATATTTTTTGGTGCTTTTATAATGAAATGTATGCTTCCTCTTTAATATGACGCTGGTCTTAAAAAGTGATGTCAACTTTTAAATATGCCTGAAGAACAGAATGAAGCATGGTGGTAAAAACAATTTATGAAGTGATGCATAAATACCCTGTGCAGTTTCCCTCTGAGACTTGACAAAACATGCTGGCTTCTATCCAGACATCAAAATGTAATTAAGTATGATTTGTTAAGTATATTCATGGATTATTCACATCTGAATACTTTGCTTGCTTGAACTGCATTAGTGTTATTTGGCCCCAATCTACAAAATATTTTAAATGAAAAATCAAACTAGAACAACTTTTCCTGGAGGAAACCCATTTCTCTTTGTCTCCCTTTCTACAGATCTAATGCAATTAGTAGTTTAAGACATTGGATTAGTGTTAGACCATTAATCTAAATATTTAAAATAGTGACAGATGGTGCCAATACAACATGCAATGTGATCCTGCGGGAAGGAGAGCCCAGCTATGGGAGCAACACCAATATTCCATATGTTCAGATTGCTGATGAACACTTTGAAGAGAAAATGATGTGGTCCCAACAGCAAAGGAATTCCCACAATTTCCATGTAAACCAATAAGCTGTCAAACTAACTCACACAAACAGAACCATCCCCAAAACTCTACATTTCCAAGCCTTTATCAGGACACTATTTTCAAATACCCAGAAAAATGGTTCCACTGAACCAAGAGAAGCTACAATTTGTTTCATTTCTAAAGATGAGAAATCTCTCACATTAAAACTGACAGATCGACCTTAACCTTTTCTGTGTTGATTTAGTAGGGTTTTGGTTTTTTTTTTTGTTTAAGAATTTTTGTTTAAATAACTGGTATCTGATGATTGCCTCTAGCAAAAGAAGAAGAGAAGCATTACCCCCCCGTTCTGCTTTTTCTCCCTTGCCATGCTTAATGTAAATACATAGATTTGTAATTTTTACGTAAATTTCAGTATGGATCAAACAATTTTTACAAGATGTAAAGAAAAAACACAACTTCCACAGCACACCCTTCCAATAGTAAAGGTGGCTACCAAACACATTACTACTGCTTCCTTCATTAAAGTACACTTGCTTTAACATTCCTATGTACCTTAAACTCTTCCCTCCTCTAAGACTTCGTTTGGCCCACTTTATGATGGCTCATACCAAATGCAAGACTTTAATTCAAATTTAATGTATCCACATTTGCATGAAACTCCATCTGTGTGGTAACTAACACAGTGGGACACCAGTCATTAGCTAAGGACACTCAGGAACTGTTACACCACAAGCAGTAATTTTGCTGCTTGTCATACCTTGCTATTAAAGCCTAAAGGGTGTTTACAAATCCTATGGAGTATTATGCTCTGTTCAGATGTAGAGATATGCTGGAAGAATGGAGAAAGAAAAGGGAGTAAGTACAAGGATTTGCTCTAAAATAAAAATAAATAAAGCTGATTAGGGTATATGGGTAGAAAGAACTGCACCTAGTCAGCAAAATGTGACCTTTTCACTTTGTTAAAAGTTTTATGCAGATGGTATTTTTTTTTTTTCCATTGAAATATCTAAATAATACAGTCTGACTTTATTTATTTATTTATAAATACTTAGCATCCTGTAACTATGGAAACAATTTGCCTTGCTGAGTACATCTTTGTTAACATCCCCTTGCTGTAGTAATTCTTCCATCACCATCTGGCAGTGACAATTTTCTTGCTTGACTGAAAATTCCTCCAAAGTATAAAATCAGGCCATTTATTTTTAGAGGGCTCACTGTTCCAGCTCCTAGTGACTTGCTGAGTCCCAGTCAGAACCTCTGTAAATTCAGTCATGTGATTTTGATATCTTAATGAAGGGGATAAGCAGCATTATAAAAATGTTTGCGTTACAAAGCTAATCAGCTTTTCTCTTGCCTTTGAAAGATAAGGTTTATTTTTCAAACTTTTTCAAGGAGTGATCTTTTAAAATGCATGTACTCCCTCTCACCTCCTTTCCTTCTTGGAAAATCAGTAGTATTAAGCAGATGGCAAAACAAACTCTATTGTTAATAAGAAAGGTTCCAAGAATATTTCACGAAGACTGGGATACCATCGGTTTCCATGGTAAACCATTTGACTCTAATACACTTACTAAACATGTTTAATATTCCATGTTCAGTGGGTCATACGGAAATAATGTAATGACAGTTATAAGTCAAATAAATTTAAGGTAAGAACTCAGAAGAACAGCAAACTACTAAATATGTACTGACAATGAGCCAGGCTGGACAGAAGCAAGAGACATTTTAATAATGGGCCTCCCTCCTGTCTACATTTTGACATTTCAGTAACTGTTCTGAATTCTGCTCTAAAGAAGAAAATGGTATAGTTGCATCACAATTATAAAATAAGCATTACTTTTCAGTTTATAAATAATGTAAGTGCTACTAAACATTTAAGTAAATTAAACTCCTTTGGCCATGGTTCTGTTTTGCATATCTGGTTATTTAAAGACAGTTGATTGATAAATGATTTACATATTAGACGTGTTCTTCAAAGTTGCATAAAACCAGATGAATAATCTTTCTGGGTTTGAGAGGAATACAGGCAACCACCAAACTGATGACAGAGTTTAGGATACATTTTATAGATAATTATTTATGTCTTTGGTGTATGTGAAGAGTATAGACCAGGCATAAACGTGGGACCACTTTATCCCAGATCATTCATCCGTGCCCGTGCCACTGTGGATTCCTCCCTTCACATGGTCCAGAACATGAGACTGGAGAGTGTTGATCTGCTCTGTGCAGTGAACATACAAGACAGGCTCCTTCATATGCAAAATGTGGGGTTTATGTATGTTTATATACAGACAAATCTCTACCTCAAGAGTGTTGGGGTTTTTTTTTCCCCTGTGAGTAAATGTTTTCAGGAAAAAAGGGGGAATTGACAGTAGCAGCTTAGGCTGGCATTTGGAAACAATGGAGAGAGCAGCAGGCAGCTTGACAAGAAACATATTGATAGAAGAAACGTATTGATGGACGCAATGGGAGAATTGAGAAATTGTAATGACTTTCAATTTCTAGGACTATTCTGTAGGACTTCAATGCTTTTTGCAACAGGTATGTTTTAAACTGAGCATATTTAACACGAACACTTGAGAAAAAAATTTGAAAAAACAACCACAAAAATATTGAGTCCTATTCTTCACAGTATCAAGTAAGTCAGATTTCTCAGTGAGAACTCCTTAATTTATCTTATAGTAATGACTAAATATCTGTTTATCTTTGATGATTCAACATCTCTCACACTTGGCATCTCAATACACACCCTAAAGAGTGGTTTCACAAAATCTGGTTTTTGATATTCCTGCAAGCTTCCCCTCCTTCACAAGGCTTATTGAAGAAATATGATACAAATTTATTAAATATGACATAAATTAGATAAATACTTTTATAAACAGACTGAGGAGAAATCTCTATGAACTATCTAGTTTTATTTCTTTAAAGGAGGTTAGCATATATAAGACAACTTTAGAAAGGTTACATATTCTCTGAGGAAGCACATTACCAATTTCCTGACCAGAAAATACAGTGATAGCATTACAATGATAGCACAAAGTTCTTTAGGCAAAAGGATAAAGCCTAATGTTTCCATTTTCTTCTTTGTAAGGTAAAGAAATCTAACTTGTATTGAGACCATTAATTCCTCTCTGTGTTATAAACTGCTATAAAGTGCACAGTTATTTTAACTGGGAAAAAAAAGTAATTTGTGGGAAAGAGAAACGTTGCTTCTCCCAGTCTCCTTACTAGAGAAAATTCAAGACAAATATTTACAATGCAGAAAAAAAATTATTAAAAAGTCACCAGAGCAAAATCAGCAGAACTCTCAGGGCTATAAATTTCTTGAACTGAGATGTGAAAGTAACAGTTTACCATACCAAGACAGGTATCTAACTCAGATGGTTGGGAAGGATCAGCTTCTGATGGGTCCAGTCTCTCTACTGAGCCCGAATAAGTATTCTGCAGTCCTTGCCCATATCTTATCACGGCTAAAGGGAGATGGGCTATATTGTCACCCTGCTTGCCACTCATCTCCAGCAATGCTGTGGGGATCAAACAGAGCTTGACAAAAATCATCAGTGCTGTAATGTGAGGGAAGCAAATGGCATGGAGATGTGATGGTTTACTTAGTAGCATTAGACTGGAATTCATTTCACAGAATGAAAGAATCATATACCAATGGTTTGGATTTCATTGCATAAAGACCACAGGTTTGCCTAACCTCAGTCTCAGGAAAGATAATACTTTGGTAATTCTCCTTCCCAAGGAAGTAAATGAGTAAGAAGGTTGCTACTTCTCTCTGACTAATGTCTATTTTGTTTGGACAGCAAGTCCCCAATTAAAACACTTCTCTTCACAGAATCCCATCCGAATCCCATCTCAGTTTTTAAGAAGAGAAATCTCCTCTCTTCTACTACTGCTAATGACATTTATAAATAGCTCAAAACAGGCGGAAGAAATGGATAGGCATATTTATAAGCTTGTTCTAATAATTATCGGTTAAAAGATCAAAACAGAGGGCACCAGATAGTATTTTAAAGACAACAATCACTATATTCATGGTAAAATATACATTATATATTTGTCATAAAATAAGAAAATTATAAGCTATGGGTCAAAAAAAAAGTCAACCGAAGTATTCTCCAGCTGCAAAATAAACAAGCACGAATGTAGAATATTAGTAATCTGATTTGTTACACCTGAATAACAGTTTTCAGGTACTGAAGTTTTTCAAGCCATGCTGTCTTTCTAATTTACGTTGTAAACATTCTGAAGAACCAGAATGTTATTTTTTAAAATATAGTAAACTTCATACTCTAAGTATCCATTCTCAGAATCTACCTCTCAGTGTTTCTAAGTGTTGCCTTTCTTGATTTATAACAGTAAATTTACAAAAACCTAGCAAACAGCAGAAAATACACCCATACATGTCTGCAGGAAAGCTTTGTATAAGAAGGTTTGTTATATTCTGAGCAAATTGCCATATCAACTTCATCGCATTAGGAAGGTCATTGCAGACTTTGCAGGAAACACAGCAAACACAAGATTGCAATGCTGCAACATGTGGTTTACATTCACAATCCAGTTAAAACAGATACTGGGGTCTTTGCTGCTAACCGGGATTTCTAGGTGTTGTGGAGATACCAAGGACTCTCCAGGAGTCCTGGGTTTCCACAATTCCTCTTTACTCCAGCTGGTAAAAGAGTCACTATTCCACACCCATTCCCATTAAAATATCTTTCATCCACAGTATTGAGATAAAGATAACATGTACCGGTATAACCTGGAGGTGGCGGCTGCTCCACTATAGGCGAAGAACAACATTTGAAATTAAAATGGACAACCTTCTAGGATGCATGGGGAGAAGGTGGCTATCATATCTGTAGGTTTTGTGATGGCTATGCAGAGAAATCACGACCACATACAAAAAAAAAAAAAAAAAAGGCAAACCCCTCCACACCTAGCTCCAGTGAAACTTAATCCACAGTAATTATATATCCTTTTGAAACTTTTAAAGTTCCATTTTTCTTGACATCTTAGTAGCCCATGCACTTTCTGTCAAAGAGACAGCTCTATTCAATATGTGTCATGTCTATGCAATAAAGTTATCATGAAAATTAATGGTAATGTTATGAACCTCAGAATAAAAGCAATTAACTTTTTTTTTTTCCCCAAATGCCAACAGTAAAACACCTCTACATCTTAATTAGTTCTCTGTCATCTTACTTCATATTTTTCCATAACATGCAGTTATTATTTAAATAAAATACACTTCGGGGACTCATTTTCCAGCATGATGGAGTAGTTTTGCTCCATATTGACAATATGAATTTAAGTTTTACTCTAGTCTGGGAAGAATCTCTCCACCAAAAGGCTTCCTTTTAAATGGACCAAGCACAGACAGATCATGCAAAACCCACTTGTTTCTAGTTTCACAGTAGAAAGAAAAGTATTATCCTGACCACAAGCATCATGTCAGCCCATAAACAACAGCGTACTGAGGATTGAAGTAATCCATTGTAACAGGTTCTCTTCGCAGAAAAAAAAAAAAAAAATATATATTTTACTGACTATCAAAGAGATAAAGCTTATTCTAACTTTTCCATTTACTTTCTTGACACACAATCCATGCAGATCAGTTAACATACAGGATCAGATCCCTAATGTGCTCTTACCAAGAGGAGCTCAGATTCCCTACTCCATTGAGGATTTACTGGGTTTTGTTCTTGTTTTCAGCTGAAATGGAAAAGCTTTCCAATCATCATGGTAAATACAGATGCAGCTTTTGTTTCATAATTATCACAGCTATTCAGAACTTGAAAATATGACTTGTTTTTTGCTGTAGCTCTACTATGCAGATTTTAGGGGTGTCATAGAAACTAGGAATGATTCACTCAGCAGACATGTTCCTTCTCAGTAAATAGTGAACCAACAACTCAGAACAACACTAAGAAAAATTGGTTTAATGAAGATGGTATCTATTTTGAAACAGGTTTTTGACACAACATTTGCTTTTCTCTATTCTGCTTGATAACTGAATTCAGTAAAGCATTTTTTCCATAATCTTTGTGCTGCAGTTATGATGCTTTATAAAGTCTGTCTGATAAACTCTGCCAATTTTTACCATTTTAACAAGAGGGCAAAAGTGTGAGCCTTATGACCGGAAAAAAACCCCACAAACAAACAAACACATGCACACACACACACACAAAATCACCCCAAAACCTAATGTCATCAACTTTTGAATAAATTCTGTGTTTTGGAGTGAAGTGCTCAAAGACTACACAACACAGTACTTTTTAAAGTGCTGTCCTACCCTTAGAAATAATACAACTCCTCTGTCTAACAGCAATCTTCCCTTTCATTTTATGAGAAAAATCCCTTTAACTTCCAGAAAATCTGTGTTATGCAAGGATAGGCAGCATCTCCCTGGGTCATTCAAACTAATTAAGACTCTGCAACTAGAATTTAAGCTTACAATATTTTGATGAAACTTGCCACAGAAAATCAAGTAGTTCTCTATCAGCTCTACCATATTAGCTTTTCAAAAAGATAGCACACTATATGCATGTCCATTTTATTTTAAGTAGAAAGATTACCCTTTCCCATCACAGCCGTTTTCTCTAAGATCTCACATACAGTAGTACCCTGCTAACTATTTTAAAAGATAATGGATGACTGAAAGACTTCCAGTGTTGCAATGGGATACAAAATCTGCTCAGTTTAAGTCCAGTCATTGTGGGCAAGATCAAGCACAACCTGACCCACAACCTATGTGTCATACATAGTATTCCATTTGCATTTTTTTCTTAAAATGCTTCAGACAGTTAACTAACAAAAACTTGGAAGATGTGTTTTTATAAAAAGCAGCAAATAGCAGTACAAGGCATCATCATATGATTGAGCACATTCTGTGTTAAGACTGGCAAGTAGGGAGAGACAAAGGAGAAAGGGAAAATTACATACCACTATTTGTGTTTGTTGTAGTCCTCCCTCTTCTTCCACCCTACAAAAAAAGATCCCATACAGCAAGTGTTATCTACCTACTAGGAAGCAGGAGGCAAAAAGACTGTCAATTACAGGGGTATTACATACAGTAAACTTCCACCCTTTCTCCCCCTTGCAGTCATTAAAAAAAAAATAGGAAAAAAAATGTGTAGAATTAGAAAAGATACTCTTATGGAGAAAATCAGTATAATGTAAAAAGGAGAAAGGAAGATAAGATGGCAGAAAACAAGATTATGATAAACACAATTACTAATATGTAATTTTACACTTTTATATGTCGTGTCTCCTCCCATCCTACAAAATAAGATTCCACGCAATAAGCAGAACTGGAATGAAATGAAAGTGGAAGAGAGGCTCCTCTTAATTGTCAGCCTGAGGAATTCTTCAATCAGAATCATCCAGATTAAGCAATAAGTCTTGTTGATAATAATAGTGGCAAGAACTATATCAAGGATCCAATTTCAGCTCTGTATATGGTAGATGTTGCTGCCTCACTCTTTTGGTCTAGAAGATTAAAATGTTTCCAATACACTGCTCATGATCAGAGAGACATCTAAGGTTTTTCTGTACCCAGTGGAGTATCTTCACAGCACTAAGCAATGCTTATTTTAAGTATTACTAAAAACTTCCTTTCTTATAAAGCAAAACAGACCTCTTAATGAGAGTGTGGTCTAGGTCAGAGAAGATGCAAGTACATCTAATGTCTCTTAAGAAAATCAAGAGGTATACCAATTCATATATAATGCTGAAAACTGAAGAAAAGAAACACACTACACAAACAACTTGGTCTGGAAGTAGCCACTTCAAAAAAATAATGGAAGTCCGATTCCAATGGGTGTATATGTATATAAGCAAATGAACAGGCTCAAAGAGACTCACACAGAAAATTCTGGAATATCCAGGTTTTGAAATACAGACTATATTTTCCTTCTTGTCTGTCAAGTTGTATCTTAAATACACCAAATACAGAAACTTCTTGAATTGTTTTTTGATGGAAAGGAGACTTACCCAAATAACTTCAGAGATCACTTGATAACAAAACTATCCGAAAATAAGAAGAGCTCAACAGATGCAAAACAGCTTCAGTGCTGAAAAATATAAACTGCTGATGTAGTTATAAGACAAATATGACAGAATTACTACTAAACTGAGTGTGGCAGGTAGGTAGGTAGGTAGGTAAAAGCTGGTTGCAGATAAGTTCAAGGAGATCAAAAGAAGATCTGTTGAAATATGTACCTTACTACAGAAGGTTATGTCACTGTTTCTGCATGCATTTAAATCTCAAAGTATAAGTGGGCAACTAAGCCAAAAGGGGAAGAGAGTGGGAGTGAGATACCCATGCATTAACTGGTCAAATGTTACAAGAAGATAAACTTTAGAAATGCAGTTTCCTGACTCCTTAAACATGTTTCTTGCAACTGCTAGTTCTTGATTATAAAAGAATGTTTTAAGGAAAACATAAATCACTTCTCTCTATCGGTTCACACAGGAGCTACAGTTCATTCACTAAGCTATAGGAACTGGAATGAAATTAAGCTGTATATTTTGGAATAATTATAACAGTATTGGGAAGTTTGAAAACTTTAGAGAGTGATTTTTTTTTTTTTTTTTAAATACCTTTATAAAAATTTTATCTGCACCAGATGCAAAAGTTTGACCACAGGAAATTTAAAATTCTTTGACTCCTTTAGAGTCGCCGTTAGAACAATATAATTAAGTCACACAAAGTAGACAAAGCAAGAAGGAATAGCAGTATGATGGAAGTAAAATTACAATATTCATCTTCTGTAAGCCAGTTTTTTTTCCAAGAGTAAACCCAACAGAAGTAAGCTTTGAGGGAAAGTTGAAGATCAAATAACCCTATATATATATATAGATATATTAACTCAGAGTAAGAGAAACTGTGAGAAATTAGAAATGTTCTGCAAGTCCAAGGAAGCAGAGCAATGAAAAA